>JADWQK010002267.1:0-219078 GCA_017933935.1 Sesamia nonagrioides
GAGAGAAAATTAAAAAAAGAAGTGTTTATAATCAGTCAGTCATTATTGTTTTTTTTTTTTTTTTTATTTAAAGCACAGCCACATCACATACATTAAACTTATGCTAGAGTAATCTTAATAACTAAAGAACTAATGTACATGACAATTACGGCGTACATAGCATTGATTTATATATTTGCTGCCTCGAAAATATATTAATACACTAAGACTAATACAAACAAGACAGACTATAGAGAAGCAAACAGTGACAAATAATGAGAACAAAGTTAAGAACATATAAAATACAAAATTTAAATTAAAAATGATAATTTATAAAACAAACTATATATAAAAAAATTAAAACTAAGTTGGCAAGGATAGTGTGATTTTTTTTTGAATACTGTTAGCTTGTCGCTGAATAAATCAAGGTCGGGTGTGTTTATTACAGCATTATTGTATTCGTTACTCATTCGTATAACTGGGGATTGTAAACCGAGATTAGTTTTCACAAAAGGTGTATCAAATACCTTCGTATGTTTTTTAGCCCTAGGGTAAATTCTTGGAACTGATATAGAGAAACTTTGCAAAAGGTAACTACATTGTATTATTCCATTAAATAATTTATGAAAGAAGCATAGATCTAGCAGGCCTGCGATCGACGGCGATACCATTCGGAACCGTTTCATTCAATGTATGGCTTTCTGTGGGGAGCCTCTTGTTGTGAACGCAAGATGCCTCGTGAAAGCTCGCTGTATGCTTTCCAGCCGTTGGGAGTGCACTGCATAATAAGGAGTCCATACACTACTTGCATACTCAAGATGACTGCGCACTAAGGCATTGTACAGTAACACTTTGGTTCTCTGGTGTTTAAATCCTCTGGAATTGCGCTTCAAGAATCCTGGGCAGCCATTGTGACCGCCTTATCAATGTGGGTTATAAATTTCAGCTTACTGTCTACTATCACACCCAGATCCCGAATTTCATTCACTTGTTTCAGTGCTACGCCACATACATCGAATTTTGTTTGAACTGGCGACTTTTTCCTCGTTCGTGTTTTCTGACAGCCTCCGTGGCGTAGTGGTAGCGAACGCGGCCGTTACGCAAGGAGGCGCGGCTTGATCCCCCACAGTGCAAATATTTGTATGCATGAATATGAATATTTGCACTGGTCTGGTTGTGCCTCGGAAAGCACGTTAAGCCGTTGGTCCCGGTTGCTATACGAACATCTAGTGGCGGTCGTTACGGGTTGTTGGAGCCCTCAAAATCTAACAATTGGTTAAACGCAATGCTTAGATATCGCCTTCGGTGGAGGTCAGACGGCAGTCGCTTCACGGAAAATATCGAAGTTTAGCCAAAATCAGCAGTTGACTGGTTAAGCGGACCCCAGACTCCAAAGCTGAAAAAAGCTACGGATGTGACTGGGATTAACGCTGAGATGATGATGATGAGTGGTTATTGTTTTCTCTTTAAATTACAAAGATCTGCAGCGATCGATTTATTAATAGCAAATATAGGAACATTTATTTAAGAATAAATATTAGTTACTGGCGGCCGCCAGCAACTTCGTTCGCGTGGAATTAGTTATTCTCAGCTCCTATTGGTCGCAGCGTGATGTTATGTATGTAGCCTTCCTGATTAATGGGATATCCAACGCAAAATAATTTTTCAAATCGGACCAGTAGTTCCCGAGATTAGCGCGAACAAACAAACAAACAAATATACAAACAAACTCTTCAGCTTTATATTAGTATAGATTTGAGTGGATAGGCTCTCAATCACTCGAAAACTCGCCACCACAACAAAACAAAACGAACAGCAAACAAATAAGCGAATCACGACATTGACTCATGGGATTAATTAATTAATTAAACCCACCAAACATGACCAATCACAGCGAAAACTCCCGAATGCACATTCGGTTGTGATCGTAGTTTCCATAAGTTTGACGCCGAAAACGAAATTAAACCGAAACTCGCGTTCTTTGCCGAAACTGAAAACGAAACCGAACATTTGGTTGGACACATAAGATTATTATAATTAGCCAAATATATCGCAATAGCCAATAACTTTACCAACAGTGATTACATGGTAAAGTTATAACCCTAGAACACATTTTGTCAAATGATTGCGACTAGTTGGGATCATTTGGACCAAACGAAGTAATGGGCGGTCTAAACGATCCCAACTGATACCAACTATAGTCACAATCATTTGACAAAAATGTGTTCGCCGATTAGGGCTGATCATGTACCAATTACATACATAGTATGACCACAGTCTAAAAAATATACAGTCGTCCGACGAAGACGTCTAGACAGAGCAATCGTGCGGGTGTGAGGACGAGACGCGGGTAAGCGGCACCCGAGCTGCGAACAAAACGATGTTCGTAGCTCGGTATCTATCATTAAGAGCTAACGCGTGTTTGTTTTTTATTTGTTTTATAATTTGATATGAGTGTCAATTTTGAGTATAATTGGGGTGCTTGTTACGAAAAAGCCATCCTTTTGACATCCAAAATGGCCGACGTCACTTTTTATAATTTGATATGAGTGTCAATTTTGAGTATAATTGGGGTGTTTGTTACGAAAAGCCACCCTTTTTGAAATCCAAGATGACGGACACTAATTTAAATGTATACTAATATGATATGGGTGTTAATTCCGAGGTGGTTTGGGTGCTGGTTACGAAACTGCCATCTAAATAACTTAAATCTGTCTCGAGTTGTTCCCTTAGTAAAGTAGCAAATTAATTAAATATAATAAAGCTGTCGATGTTGATCCGCAATAAATAAATAATTTCATAAATATTGTTTATTTGTGACAACCCTGGCCGATGCGTTACTGTCTGACGATTTCGGCATTTTACACGAGATCAAAGGCGTCGACCTACTATATGATTTTTATACTGTGGTATGACCAGCAGCATTTTTGTGTGGTTTGCTGGCAATCGCTTTCATATTAAACATACAATGAAATATTTTGATGAATACCTGATCTAGTTTTTGTAAGAGGTTTTGCAAAGGGATCTGTTATTTTGCTGTACTTATACATTTGGCGATTATGTTATCACATTACAACAATTTACATAGAATGGCAGTTAACTCAAAATAAAAAAGAAATTATACTTATTTTATTTTGTTAAAAATAGAGAACTGAATTATTAATCTATAATTTGATATGAAATTATAGCCTTTGATAATAAGGCACATGTACAAGCGATTTTAGCAGAAATTCACACAAGGCAGTTGTTAGGTACCAAATAATCACAAATTGATTTTAATATTGTTAAATATTAAAAGCAAAAAGTGTTCACAACCAGAATTTTAACTGTTTTAATTGTTTTAGCTGTGCATGTTTAAAATATGTACTGTTGAATATGTGGTCTCATTTATTGTGATAATGTAATTAATTACCCCACACACACACTGTATAGTTTACTGCCTGCACCATTCGGTTTCACCCGTATAAGTTTTGATCCCAAGGGAATATTGTATAATTATCCTAATTAACTATCTGTGTGGCAAATTTCATCCAAACCCGTTCAGTAATTTTTGCATGAGAGAGTAATAAAATTACATTCCTCTGTATGAACTTACAAGCTTATATTATTAGTGGGATTGTTACAAAGACGGAGTTATGCATTAACTAAGATTCCATTGTAAGTCTGTCTGTCACCAGACCATCTTATGAACAGAACTCATAGCTAGACAGTTCAAATTTTCACAATTGCTATATTTCTGTTGGCACAATATGTATAGCAACGAATACTAAAATAAAACGAAACTTCTTTTTATTTCTATTTGTGTAGGTATCTTGGCCGGTTTTTTTAATAAGTCTAATTTTAGTTCTGCTCAATTTTCATACAATCATTACCATTATCTCAATAATTCACTATCATATAATTCAACTGTTTATATTTTGCATTTTAGGTGTTTGGTGGAGGCACAAAACCTCTTTTGGATGCAAATGTACAGAAGATAGTTGATGCTGGGTTCTCAGAAGAACAAGCTGAAAATGCTCTCAGATATACTAAGAATAATGTTGATAGGGCTCTTAAAATTCTGCAGAAGAGAGACAACTCAGAGAGTAGAAGTAAAGAGAAGCAGCAGAAAGAGCCAGAACCACCCAAACGAAAGGGACGGAACAAGGAAATGAACGATGAGGACATACAAGTGAAACCATCCGGAAAAGTGTCCTTATTTGACTTCTTAGAAGATAAGCTGCCTAATGTACCTGATAAGGATAAGAGCAACTGCCAGAACAGCTCCTCGCAAGAGGACAGGAATGAACGGAATAATAATAATTATAGGGAAAGGAATAGTGGCAGAAATAACCCCGTAATCAAGGAAATAGATTTGATGGTGCCAACAGACAAAGATCTGACGCTAGAGGACATTACTCTCATGAAAATAATCATTCACACAGAGATGATAGAAAATATCAAACCCAGAGTGAAAAGCCACCAAGTTTCAGAGGAAGTTAGAAGAGAAAATAAGCAACAACAGCAGTTCCAACATCAACAGCAGAACCAGAATCAGTTCCAAGTTAGCACCATTAATCTAAACATGCATTACAACAATTCATACCAAACACTGCCGCCGCCGCCACAGAGCCAGTTTAATGATAAGAATATGAGGACAGACAGGAATTATAGCAATGAGAATAAATTGCAAATGCAGCAACAGCAGCAGCAGCAGAATTACCGCAACGCTGCGAGTGCGATGGAGAGTTTAGTGGACGCTACGGCGAACTTGAACTTGTTGGCCACTCAGCGGGCTGTGGAGGAGCCAACAGCCCCGGAACTACCCGCTAGATCAGGTGTATGCCAAGCAGGCCTACCTCGCCGCGCAGGGCATGCCGGACGTACCGCCCTTCAGGAGGGGCAGCGATCTGCAGAAGTACCAGGAGCAGTCGTACCAACGGCGGCAGCAACCGAACGGTTATGTGGAGCCACGGCAGAATAATTTGTACGGCAGCGTTGCTAGTTACATGGGGAATGCAGCGGCCGCAGCGGCTGCAGCGGCTAGCGGGTACGCTGGCCGGCAGTACGGGTACGGCGCGCGGCCCCAGGAGTACGCCAACGTGCGCAGTGCCCCTTCCTCGCCAACTCGCTGCTAGGCTTCCAGAACGCGGCTGTGAACGAGCAGGCGCGCGCTATGCTGGGCGTTGCTGATATTAACTGGAAGGTTGGCGACCGCTGCCTTGCACTTTATTGGGAGGACAATAATGTAAGTTGACATATGGCTGTACACTGATGCCGTCTTTTGAAAATATAATACTGGAGGTAGCATAAAGCCACAGACACACTAGGGGACAAATGTGCCACGACAATGCGACATGTTAAGCGGAGCCGGCCGATTTCGCCTGACAAATATGGCTACAATGCGCAACTTATCTCCGCAGCGATGTCAGATGAAGTCGTGCGACTTCGCAAAACTTCGCCTGACTTATCTGGGGACATCGCGCAACTTATGTCCGTAGCAATGTAGTAGTAAATGTAGTTGGCGGCACGTGTCGCGCGATGTCACCAGACATGTCGAGTGAAGTCCGGCAACGCCGCGCTACCTCATCTGACGTCGTTGGCGACCCGTGTCGCGCGATGTTACCAGACATGTCGACCGAAGTCCGGCAACATCGTGCTACTGCACCCAACGTCGCTGGCGACACGTGTTGCAACATTTGTCCCCTAGTGTGTCTGTGGCTTAAAGCCACATATTGATATAAATATTTTCAACAACAAGTCTGTCAATTTTAATGGGGGATGCGATAACTACTCTCAACTTTCATCTGCAATAATAAATCTGTATCATTGTTTTATTAGGTTTTGTAGTAAACTAGGAACCCTTATTGTTTCACCAAGTCTGTCTGTCAGTCCGCAGATAATCACAATGACCATTAGCACCAGATACCTTAAATTTGGGTCCAATGAATACATACAGATCAATACATACAAAGTGGTAAATTAAATGTGAAAAAAAATGCTTAAAGAAATAATTTCTGAAATAAGTTTATAATTTAACCGTACATGTAAACTAACATATACAAAACGCAAATGTTACATATTATCCTGAACATATGTATCTTCATTCAAATAACAAAAGAATCATTAAAATTGGTTCACCTGTCTACTTTGCTGTTAACATGTTTCCTGAATTCCATGCCCGCTCTGACCCCATGGGACGGGTATTAGCTATTAAACTGACTAGAAACGAATTGTTTAGTTGGTTTCTCGTTATCATTTTAATTTGTTCATTGTCCATTACGTAATATCTATGTAAACACTTGCCGGATGTAATAACTGATCAGGACAAAATGCACATGCGACATTTATTTAGCCGTAGAAACCTGAGCTGCCTTGCTTGGTTATCACCCAAGACTACATTTTTTCGAACTTTCCATGTGTAATTAGAATATAATAACTCTTTCGTTAGTTATCACCATCCTTGTGGGCCTGTTTTTGATTCTGTACTTTTTTTTTGTAATTCTACTCAATGTAACAAATAGCACTTTTTTAAAATTCTCAAGTCAGCATACTCATTGTGTCGGACGGAAAACTATGGAACCATGAGCGTGGCCTCACACGCTCTTGGCTTTTGATTGATATTTTCATTCATCTCACAACCAAATATTACCGTTTCAGTTCTATGAGGCCGAGATCACGGGCATATCGGCTAACACTGTAGTTGTCAAGTTCTGTGCCTATGGTAATCACGAAGAGATACTCAAGACGAATTGCCTGCCGTTCCCTAACCAAGGTTCGTAGCTTTCTAGTAGTACTTGAGATAATAAATAAATAATAATAATTTTCATTCATGTTCCACATCTGTCCTCGCAGGCTCCCACCCCGACAGTGCGGCGTACCTAGCGCAGCGCGGCGTGTTCGCGGCGCGGCGACCCTAGTGCTGCGCCGCGGTGCCGCCCGGCCGGCCCGCGCTCTACGCCAGCTGACCGCACCGCGAAACGCACCAAGCCCGGATACACACGACTTTTAACGCGCTCTGGATTCTCAATCTCACAACCGAATGTTGAAAATCCAGTGCGTAATAAAATATCGGTTGTGGTCCTTGGGCTGACACAGAGCTGAACATGCAGCCTGATACAACTCGACACATCTGATACAGACAGCTACATTAACCCCGTTCTAAAGTTCCGCAACATTGGTTCAGCAACTTCCTTTGTAGGACATGTTGCGAACTACGTCCTGTATTCATAGGGACACATGTGGCCCAACGTTGTTTAGTAACTGTTTCTGTGGTTTAAGATCTTTATTATTTCTCATTAAAAAATAACACTAATTCACTTACTGAGAAACTAAATTTACATACCTTGTTTACGAGCGTACAGTATCATAACATTCAATTAAAATTAATAATGAGTTAGTTTTAGTATAAAAAAGAGTCAACTTCTCATATCAACTAAACACCAACCGAACAAACACGAATCTAAACTAAAATTAGATGTTTTACTAGATGTGGCATTCATATTTCTCCATATTTGTTTCCCCTAAAATACGTGGTTTTAATTACAGCATTGGGGAGTGTGAGTTCCATAACCAAAAGTCATTTATTCAAATTAGTCTGAGATTCAGCACTTTCTGTAGGTACTTCAATATTACATAAGACAGCCAAAACGCCGAATGCACGCCCTTCGCAACTTCCTCATGCTTTCGCTGGGAAGAAGAAGTGGCGGAACAGTCCCCAGCAGAAATGAAGATAAAAAAGTAAACAATTAATTTTATATTTATTAATATCCGGTGTATTGTGAAAATCAGTATTGTTAAATTGTTATTTTTTGTGTTTATTGAACATTTGCTATTTGAAAGGAAGTAAGTAAAAGTACTTATTGTGGGTCATACAGGAAGATCATCATAACACTAAATTAAACACAATTAAAAATAAAACAGTTATATATTATGTAAATAAAATGAAAAAAAAAAATAAGAAAGTCCTTTACGAGGCCATAAAGCTTCGACATTCAAAATATCTGTATTTTTTCACAAAACATTTTAGGTTCCAATTTTAATTTTCACACAATAGAAGCAAAAAAAAAAAAAATACATGTATTTATTAGTTTTTGGTTAGTCAACTCCTTAATTTGATTCTCGGTACGGATTTGAAGTAAGAGCATTTTTGTTTGCAGTATTTTTCGCGATCGTGTTTTATATAGAACATTTTCTATGCAGAGTCACGATTTTTGGCACAGACAGACTGATGTCGCGTACTCATCTAATGATATAAGGAAGCTTGTGATTGCGATATAAGACAAGTAAATGAGAGTGTTTCAAGATTCACTCTGAACCGTACAGTATTATCTTCCACATAAAATGTATGTAGTCAATAATAAATGCATTATGCCATAATGTATAAAAATCTTAACTAATGCAGTATGGCATAATGCATAAGTTATGGTTTATGTAGATTTTAGAATAGGGTTCGGGAAATCAGTCTAATTAATATTTTTACGCTGTGGTCGCGTCAATACTGCCCATGATAACTCCGGTAAGCCCATGTTACCGTTGCTACGAATATCCGCGTTGCATACTCTATCCGCGCCATGGATCCCAGGCTTACAAGACGTAGCGATTGCGAATAATTAGTTTCCTATCGAGGTTTTTTGGCGGGAAAGTTAAACTGAGTGTCACGCTCATTTTTCATTGGACTTTTAAATTAGTTAGTGTTGTTTACTAAATAAAAGAGCGTGATTTATGTAGTAAAAAGTGCATTCAGTGAATAATTCATAAATAACACGATATCGCAGCATAGTGGCCTCATCATGACTTTGCCTCAAACCTCCCTCGTAGACGGTTCACGCGACCGTCTTTTTCGACATGAATGAAAATTCATTACGTGACATTGGCTAAATTCACAAACCTTTACGAAGCCAAAGGCGAAACAAATAGTTTACTTTCTAACGTTGAAGCTAAAATTCCACTTATCAGTATCGATTTGCTATTGTACAGCATATCAATCTACTAAAATCTGACAAATTTATTCAAAGAATTTTCAACTTTATCGCTAAAGCATTAAGTTCAAGATTTATCTGGAAAATTTGACAGTTTCGGGTAGCTTGACCTGCTGGCATCTGTACATTGAGAGATTGCCTATGTGCAAACGCTTTGTTATCTCGTCACCCCTTTTTTTTTCAGAAATCAGAAAACATTTCTTCATAATAACCTAAGAAGACTGAAAATATAAAGATTTTCACTGCTTACTGCACCACATTGTATGCATATAGTACGTTTTGGTTAGTTTATTCTAGCTCACACGCAATGCTAACAATTCGGTTTGACACGCGATGTCCGTAGTACTGCATGCGAACCGGTATTGATAAGAGTGGCTTGACTCGAGCAGGCTCTCGTGTGCCCGAGATGATTCGGTTGAATGTTCAGCTACATTTCAAGTTCGGGATGAGTGAATGAAGTTGAAATATACTTGCGATCTATGCGTTTGGTAATAACTCCACAGAAGGTTCTAGCTTGCAGTCAACATTTTAAAAATACCTCCTAATAATGTATGTAATAATAATAAGTACGTGTTAAATATTCATATTCAATTCCATATGACACGCGGAAGCTTGTGAGTTTTCAACTTTCTTCACTTCATGTATAAAGGGAAATGAAAGGGCTCACGCGCTGCTGCGTAGCTTCTTAGACGATTCTTGTAATGTTTGTGTGCAAAAGGTTTTAACATGCGTTTGGATATTCATAAACAATTATAGAAAATTTCGTATTTATTTGGTTGTCTCCTATTGATTGAAATTTAGGTAGGTATATTTTTGTTTGATGCCGTGTGAAGAAAGTGCAGATTTTTTATATACAACACGCTCTGTAAGACGTAAAAGTAAGTACATAAAACACTAATAACATTAGACTAATATTTCAGCACGATTCTTCTAAAACTAATATGCAAATCAGCAGTGTTTTTTAAGGTCTATAAACTAAGGAAAATTGCGTTATTAGAAAAGTTACAGAGCGAAATTATACACATAAAAATAGATAGGTTACGTAATGCGTGGTGACGTCAGAACACTCGTGCCTACACAGACGTGAATCATTTTGTATCACTCATTAAAACAGCTTTGGTTGTCAGTCGAATAGCATAATACACGTTTGGACTACAAGAGATGTGCATATTTTATAATGGATCGTACCTACGTCATGTCTTCTACGTTTTTCTTTGTTCTTAGTCTCTAGGGATCGGAATAATACGACAAAAAATAAAATATTATTTATCGCTTTTAGGCCATGTTTGAAATTAAATATTATTTATTGTGTTAAAGTTTTTCTTCATGCAAGATGTATATTTTAACTTGGAAGGTTTTTTTTATCGAGTTTTTATTCCCATTCTGGGCTCAAAACAGTGTCCTGCGGTAAGCTTCTAAACATTGATCTGCTTTTTGTATTCTTATGTCGGTTAAAGTCTGGGAGCCCGTTTAATGTTTCACCCTGTTGTTTTTGATTCAGAGATCAGTCCTCATTTCACTTTGACTAAAATATACAGCTTATATGATTTTATCTTTGTCAATTAATTTATAAGAGAAGCTACGCAGGTCGTGTTGTGTATCTAGGTCTAATTAAAGAGTTCTTAATGTTTAAATATAGGTAATATAATGTTAAAAAGTTGTAACTCTCATGCGTTTATTTATTGTCAATCCGTATGTAACGAACAATAGTAGCGAGTTACTTGATAAGCGTATTTCGTTGTATTTTTAGCGCAAAATATGTAATATATACTAATTTCAGTTAAAATATTATTTGAAATGTATTTGTTTTATTTTATATCCGTGTGTAAACATATATAAATAACTGTACATTACGAAATCACCTACCGTTTACTGCTTCGTGTTTTAATTAAGTTTATGAGATGTATCTATAATTTTTAATATCGTTTATCTATATGCTATCACTAATAATTCGCACTTGCTACTTTATTTTTTTTTCTATTAATCTTGCTAAAATATCAGCCAGTAGCAGGTGAGGATATTGTGGAATTAAAATAAGACCTACATGCTGAGAGAGGGATTCACGTTATAATTCTATCCACTTCTATTCGATATCATATTATATTTTACAAGTTTAAAGCACTGGGTTGTCTTTATATTGCATAGTTTCACTTTACAAAGAGCTGTGCGCGATCGGGATGGATTACTTGAGACTTTTATGTCTTAAGTTTTGTTTAGAGTTATTCAAAGATTTGTATAAGACGGGTATTTTTGGTCATATTATATAGTTTAAATAGTTGTAGATAAAGATCATCTAAATACTCGCTGAAGAAGTTATAACAATTAGAGGAGTTATAAAGATTTATCCACATTGTCGGAGTAATAGCTATGTGGTCTGCCTAAATATGTAATCTTTACGAACGGCCTTATGTTCCTATCTTTTAGATGTTTATAACTTTAACAATTAAGTAGAATTTAAACAATTTCGAATCAGTTTTGTTCATTGGATCTTTGCTTGATCGCGCGCAGTTTGATTTCGTTGAGTTTTTAAATCTAAAACTTGTTTACGAAACTGATGGCAGTATCAGAGAATTATTTGAAGTAAACCAAAGCTCAATCACATGGTAGTTGGTAGTAGACGCAGTAATGCTCATATTGATGTAAAACCGCGTTGATTACATTTGTACCACCAGTTTATAATTATGTTGAGTTGAGGTGAACGTTTATTAACAAAACGCTAATAAAAGAAACTGTGACAAACTGTTGTTTTATTTAATCAACCTAGCTCAATGCTTTTTGCTGCAATTATCAATTAATTAATATCCTTATTACAATATTGTGCAAGATGTTACAATTGTTAGTTCATTTCGGATATTTTTGCGATAAAGTTTTTTCACACCTCTTACTAATGTATCCCAATATTCCCACACGATACAAACACACACACAGGGAAGTGTGTGTTTGTATCGTTTACGTTTCTTTTATACCGCCTACATCGAGGGACTGGAACAATTTGCCAGCAGCGGTGATTCCGTCTACAATTTGAGTGTCTACAAGGCTAGAGTGAATAGGCCCTTAATAAACTTGCGCGCTTCGCCAACAACGATCGCATCACTGCTTACCATCAGGCGGGATTGCGGTCAAGCGCTAGTTTATAATTTATAAAAAAAGTGTCAGAAATTAACACGATCAAAA
Organism: Sesamia nonagrioides; assembly: GCA_017933935.1. NCBI lineage: Eukaryota > Metazoa > Arthropoda > Insecta > Lepidoptera > Noctuidae > Sesamia > Sesamia nonagrioides. Next base: position 12,114 of record JADWQK010002267.1, read on the forward strand.
AGGCCGCCTCTTACCACAACGGTAGTAAGTACCTATATTGTTTTTGTATCGTGTGGGAATATTGGGATACATTAGTAGGAGGGGTGAACAAACTCCATAACACGAATGAGCTTTTGGATCTTTATGTTTTGCCACCTGACTGTACATAATATACATATTTAGGCTTTGGCCATTTCAGTAAATTCATTTATAATAATTTAATACTATCAAAGTATTTTTTTTTAATAAGACTAAATTAATATATTTTTTCTGACCTTTCACAATGCAATAGAAAGAAGAAATTGCATTGAATTTGTATTTTGTATATATATGTATTTTGTAATAATGATAATATTTAACGAAATGCGTAAAAATCTAAACTTTAAAAAAAAAATCAAACTAGTGCTTGACTACTCGAATCGTTGATGGTAATGCACGCTAGTTGATTTCTTAGTCAACTAGCGCGCATTACCTAGCCTAGTAGGCTCTTGCCTATTCACTCAAACATACTAATTGGATGGTAATAGGAAGGAAGATGACAGTTAAGCGAGGTGATGCAATGTTAAACCCAAGAATACGACCAACGATTCTAAGTCAGAGGGAGATTCTAATCAAATCTAATTGATTTTATAGTCGTAAGCTGTCAAAAATAACTGGGAATCGAACCGCACCCTAATTGCGTATTACGAAGTAGTTAGTACGAAGCATATTGCTAGTCCATGCTCCTTGTGTCCGAAAAATGTGTCTGCTTAACAACGTAAATAACGCAATGAATGTAGTTGAACTGGCAAAATGAAACCCTTTTTTTTTAAATTATAAACTAGCGCTTGACTGCAATCCCGCCTGATGGTAAGCAGTGATGCAATCGTTGATGGTAAAGCGCGGTAGTTTATTACCCCATTCACTTAAAAAATCTTAGTGAATAGGAAGGAAGACGGCAGTTGAGCGAGGTGATGCAATGTTAAACCCAACAACACGACCAACGATGCTGCGCCAGAGGGAAATTGATTTGGAGACCCTCCACGACCAAACTCCCGACACAACAACATTTGGTGCATCGTATCCGGCACACATCGCAACACAACTGCTCAGACCCGTCCTTCGTACGGCTTCACCAGACATCATGTCGGAACACGATGAATCGCTTGGCGGCAAGACTTTGTCTGGTGGGTGGTAACTTCTGCCGGCAGCCGATGTTATGGCCTACCACCTAACCCTATGCTACTGATTAGTGTGTTACGCATTTATCAGGACCTGGCATTTAACAGTCGTGGTTACGGTAACTAGGTAGGCACCGACTGGGTTATTTTAGCAGCTGGTACTGTGTGATTTGTTCGACATCAGTGTATGTATTTGTAGAGGGCATCACAAAAACTGATCACCTTTTTGCGTCTAGATCTTTATGCAAACTGTTAATACCTATCTATATCTATCTATACTAATATATAAAGCTGTAGAGTTTGTTTGTATGTTTGTTTGTTTGTTTGTTTGAACGCGCTAATCTCAGGAACTACTGATCCGATTTTAAAAATTCTTTTTGCATTGTATAGCCCATTAATCCAGGAAGGCTTTAAGATATATAACATCACGCTGTGATCAATAGGAGCGGAGCATAACTAATTCTACGCGAACGAAGTCGCTGGCGGCCGCTAGTACTAATATATAAAGCTGAAGAGTTTGTTTGAACGCTCTAATCTTAGGAACTATTGGTCCGATTTGAAAATTTCTTTTTGCGTTGGATAGCCCATTAATCCAGGAAAGTTTTAGGCTATATAACAGCACGCTGCGACCAATAGGAGCGGGGTATATAAAAAAAGACGCGGGTGAAACTGCGAGGCACAACCAGTAATATATAAGGTTATACATGGATCACTTATAAATACTAATGTGATACTAAATAGTATCGTTTGTTATGAATATTATTATAATTTTAGAGATAAAAATCCGTTTATTTCAAACGTCTTCCGTCGACGTCAGTTTTATTCAAGCTTGGAGGCTTTATTTTGTAAATATAGAGTAACGTTAATTATGTAGTCGTAATCTTTTCTTTCCGATCTATCATTGTAAATTATTGCTGCGTTACACGCGATTTACCTGACCTAGTTGCGGACATATAAACACGTTCGTAGGACCCTTCGAAGGCTGTCCCATTCTTCCTACAACTTGGCTGGTGGGGCGTCGCCCGCGTGCTTGACTCGAAAAACCAGTTGAGTCTGTACTAGCGGCCACGACGCACTTGTCTTTCATAACAAACTCGTCAATGAACTGTTTAAATTAACGTAATAACTGTAGTGAGAAGTAAGAGTGATGGTAAAGTGAAACTGTTTCGGCTAACGGTGCTATACAAGACGATATCAGATTTCGTGACAAAATGTAAGTAAACGCCACGACGCGACCGAAGCAAAACTTATGTTGATGTTGACATCAAACGGGAGTTTTTAAACTACTTTTAGCACTTTGGTCATTTCCCATGTTATTGTTTTACGTACTCGTTTTAATGAAGCATCATACATGACGTACAATGCTACTTTTACTTATGAACATCGTTAAGAGAATGGATTAGGTGGACCTTGTGTTAGCCGGGGTATCACCTTGATAGTTTGCGTCCGCGCAAGTCGCGTAGCTCCTCTCTGCAAGTGGTCGTAATGCTTCATGCACGTATGACATACATAACATACACTTCAGTCAATAACAGTGTACAATAGGTAGCTAAGCAGAGTTAGTTATGTGCCCAGATAAGTAATTATTTGGGCAGATCCTTTGACTGCTATTATAATAAGCGCCCTATTATTTTTTTCACGATAAGCATAATATTATTATATTTTCATAAGTAAACAAATATAATTATAATCTAGTCTCCAATTGGAGTGATGTTTCTGAATTCAATTTCTCATATTCCAATATTTTTGTTTTACTTATTTCAATGAAGAATTTAATGGAGTCCAAATTGATAACGTTCGAGCTATCCTATCACAACATATAATTCATATGTTTGTTTATGAGTACCTATATTTTTTAGAGTACATAGATACATAGGTGCTAGGTACCAATGCTTTTATGATTTTTGCAGTTATGATTTTTACAAAACAACTTGCGTACTGTAGGTATTACAACTACCTACAACCCTACCGCAATGTAGGTACAAGTAGGTAGGTATTTCTGTTAAGTCATATGAGATAATATATAGCGTAGTAGGTACCAACATAGTATAATAGTATATACCTACCTATTATTATATTCACTAAACTATAATATAAGATATTATGTTTTTGTGGGTACAAGGAAAACCTAACCGTAAGCAAATAAAGACAAATGTCATTCCAAGTTTCAGAAACATGATTAGATTTAAAAATTGTTTTAAAAATCATTTTAAGTTACGAAGAAAAACGAAGTCAACTTATTGGAGGTAAAAACTGCTATTTATTTATCTGTTGTTTCATGGCATACTGGATCACCTAGCTGGTGTGTACAATGTCGCCCACATACTACTGACATGAGGACCGATATTAAACACGAAATCATAATAATTCTCTCGTTGCAGGTACTAAGACATAAATAATTAGATTCTAGTTTTTGTATCAAGCTTAGATTGATTACAAGGATGTAATTAGATTTTGCAATATCTGTGAATAGTCTCATGATAGTACATTTGTCATTTTAACGTGTATGTAGCAGATTAGACAGTGTAGATTAGGCTATGAATTGTTAATTACTCCTAATTTGTTTTAAGGTGTACCTACTACATATTTAAGTGGGTATAGCTATGTACCTATTATACACACACTCATGCTTCTTCGTTAGATTTCATAATTGGTACGACTGTGAAGGTCAAGCCCATGGCATACACTGTACCTATCTACTGTGATATCAATAGATCCGGAATAGATCTATTCCTGTCTGAAATAGGTAGGTAACTGTCATCGTCGTCGATAAACCCCATAATTAGCCAAAATGTTCGTGTTAAAAAAAAACAACAGGATCGCTTGTATTGGAATATTTATGACTTAAATTAAAGGTCAAAAGGTGGGATTTTACTTTATTATTCTCGTATCTAACTAGTGATTTTAACACGATTAACAAGGTATAAATAAAAGTATGGCCCATATCTCAGAATATAATCGTATAGTAACTTGCTGCAGCACCCAGGATAAGTACTGATGTGGTTGTCACGTCATTGTGAGGACCACACCCACTGACACTTTTACTCTCATTAAGAGATGCCAAAGCGTGCCAAAAGTAGGTACCTACTGTCCTATGCACGTGAATGGCTTACAAACAACTGGATATATTGTAATCAACTTTCACTATTTAGTACTCAAGGTTGTCGCTCTATATGCACCTGTGACTGGACGTTAATCTAACCATCTAAAACGACCAAAATACTCACAAAACTAAAATTGTAAAGCAAAAGATGCACTTGCCCTAGAGGTAACTGCTGATATGTATGTCAAACCTTATTTACCGTATTTTAGGTGACATATTTGTTTTTGTGCTCCAGAAGACAAATTTTCTCATAACAAGCTAGATATGATTTGAGAATAAACATGCTCACCAGAAACGTGGGAGTCGGAACAGACGACAAAAATATAGACATCGCAGGTCGGTTCCATCTGTCGTTATAGTTCAGTCAACACTTCACCTGCACGCATGGTTGAGATAGTTAATAAGATGTGCATCAGCGCTCCCCTCATAAGACCCAAGTCAGGGTGAAAAAAGTTTCGGTATCTTTTAGAAGGCACGTCTTTTATTTGGGTGACAGTTGTTATCGCAAAGTGGCTCATAATCTACAGGTAGGGGTATGAAGAGTTTGTCTAAAAGCGCAAATTTCTGGTATAAGCCGGATTGAGGAAAAATCTTCATTTGAATTTGAACATGGTTATTATCGATAATTGATGGTGCACGTTACGACCTTTAGGAGCCGAGCTAAAATGAAGACAGTAAAAAAAAGTACGGACGATGTGGGTCGAGGAATAAGAAATGTATTAAAGCAGAACCTATAGTTTACATATAAATATATCCCTGATATTTTTTCGTTGCCGTGTCCGCAGAATCGCCATGGGAATGGGAGGAGCAATGGACAGTTGCGGCAGATGTATGAAGTTCTCATTAATATGCATGAACGTAGTCACCTTCGTAAGTACCTACTCACTATTTTATATACCTACCTCTAATATAGGCATTAAAATCTTTACAATTTCCATCTAGTAATCCCCTATTTGAGTGGTTAGATGGTTCTTGGGCAGAGGGCTTCATAAATAAGAAATAAAACAGGCATTTACGTCCAAACAGGCAACCTTAGATATTATCTTAAATTGCTCCTTTCAACTTCAAACCTCATGGAACATCCTGGCGATTAAATGAAGCAATATTTCAAGACGAACGCATTAAGACAACAACATGAAGCTATTTAGATCGTATCCAAACATTAGACGAACGTCCACCTGCATTAATCAGAACAAAAAATGGTCGTGTTTACAAAAAAAAAATCTTGTCTATTATTTTGATGGGGACGCATTTCATAGGTGTGTACGAATTACAAAGTTATGCTTTGTTCAACAATATTACATACGAGTTCAAGTGAAAAGACGCTGAAGGTTTCTATACTTGGTTACTAATAAAATATTAGTATGACCATGTAGTATCATTAGATGCAGCCGATTGAATCATACTGCAGTATCAATGCATCCGTTGCTTGTGGTCAATGTCAAATATGAGTGCATTGAGTAATCTGACTAGATTAGTATTGTCTGGTACCATTTACACCAATCAAGTACAACCGGTAGGTTAGAGGTCATCACGAAAACATAATGATTGGATCTTATAATTCAAATAGCTACCCGCCCGGCTTCGCGCGGGTGCAATGCTGATATTAAATACACTACAGAAAAACTGTGAAAGTTGTATATAAAAGTCTGTACTGCCCCAAACACTACATCCTGCAATCTTTAAATCTGTAATATATATATATATATATTTATATAAGTACCTACGTACAAATCACACAGATTGAGCTAGCCCCAAAGTAAGTTCGAGACTTGTGTTATGGGTTACTAACTCAACGATACTATATAATAGATACATACATAGATAAACACCCAAGACCCAGGCCAATCAGGAAAAGATCGTTTTCCATCATGAACCTGGCCGGGGATCGAACCCGGGGCCTCCACGTCGCAGGCAGGCGTGTTGACCGCTGCGCCACAGAGGACGACAAATATTCATTAAAACACATTAGACATATCTTCGAAAATATTCATTAAAATCATGTACTGTAAAGGGCGTATAGATCTATATTAAATCAACAATGTATTTAAGATATTTAATTGGATAAGGATTAACAATGGTTTATATCGCTTCGAAAATTAGCCATTATTTGTCGTAAAAAGTAATGACAAAAAATATTATTGTGGGATATCCTAAGAGATACGACGTATAGATACCATCCCGGGGTTTCCTGTACACCATTTGAATGTGTCCAATTCTTAGTACTTACTTACATTATTTTGATAATTTGTCTCGTAAGGCCCAGCCTGCGTTTGCAATGTAAGCGGAAAAAATGAAATTATTTACGACAGCACATTAGAAACCTCAAAAAATAACAGTATTTATACACTATTTAATGGATGTTATTATACATATAAACCTTCCTCTTCAATCACTCTATCTCACAGAGATATTAATTCTCTAATCTATTAAATAAAACCGCATCAAAATCCATTGCGTAGTTTTTAAGATTTAAACATACATAGGGTTATAGGGACAGAGAAAGCGAATTTGTTTTATACTTATACTATGTAGCGATATACATGTAAATATATAATTCAATAAATATACAGTATGTTAAATAACAGAGGGCGTTCCCTTAAACTCGTTAATATATATCATTAATAGATTAAAATAAAAATATCAGCATAGAAAAATAAGCATAAAAAATCCGAATAAAAAAAAATTCTAATTGGAAATAAATTTGAAACCTCCTGTTTTAAATCAAAATAGTAGTCGTCATGTATAAATAAATTGCGAAGTTGCCGTCTTTCATGTTCGCGTGTACAGTGTGTTTCTTTTACATGTCAATTTAAAATTTTTATTGAATACTAGCTTTCCGCCCGCGGCTTCGCCCGCGTGGAGTTCGGTTATATCCCGCTTTTTAGATTTCCCTCGGGAACATCAAACTTTTCCGGGATAATAGGTAGCCTATGTTCTTTCTCAGGGTTTAAAGATTGTCTGTGCCAAATTTCATCAAAATCGGTTGAGAGGTTTAAGCGGGAAAGCGTAACAGACAGACAGACAGACAGACAGTTACTTTCGCATTTATAATATTAGTATGGATTTCTTGCTTTAACCGAATGCATCAACGGGTGAGACTTTTTTTTTTAAAGATGTACGGTGTATGGTACCAGGGTAGCACAAAAGTGTAGGAGAAGTCGAAATAATGAAGCTCATTCATCATTATTAATCTAATGTTACATGGATGAAGTTTTATTTTGCCTACTTTGAGGAGGTGGCTTTTTGTGCCCTACATTTTTGTGCACAAAAATGTAGGAGAAGCCGAAACAATGAAGTTCATTCATTCACACAGGAATGACTGGAACGGGTTAAAAAGGATATCCTATGTCCTTCTCCCAGTTCTTAGCTACCTCCCTACCAATTTTCAAATCGGTTCAGCCGTTCTTGAGTTATAAATAGTGTAACTAACACGACTTCTTTTATATATATAGATTATCCTAATTTAAAAAGTAGTAAATAAGATCATGTCATATTGCTTTTAAGGCGGAACAAAGTTCGCAAGGTCAGCTAGAAGACCCGCTAGCTGACCCGGCGAACTTTGTTCCGCCTTAAAGGCAATAAATATCACATGATCTTATTTTTTAGTTTTTAAATTAGGATAATTAGGGCAGCACAAAAGTGTAGGAGAAATCGAAACAATGAAGCTCATCATCATCATCATCAGCCTTTTTTATCGTCCCCCTGCTGGGGATAGCTAGAGAGGAGAACGACTGAGCGTAATCACCACGCTTGCTCAATGCGGGTTGGCGATTTCAGACTTACAAAAGGCCAGGTTTCCTTAAAATGTTTTCCTTCACTTTGTAATCATCGGCTTTGCATTCATCATTAAATCACTAATACATAGAAGAAATTTGATTTTCTCTACTTTGTGGAGGTGTAAGGTACCAGGGCAGCACAAAAGTGTAGGAGAAGCCGAAACAGTGAAGCTCATTCATCATTAAACCATAATAATTACATCAAAGAACTTTTATTGTGCCTAGTTTGTAGAGGTGCTATGTACCAGGGTAGCACAAAAGTTTCCCGGCGAACTTTGTTCCGCCCTAAAGGCAATATGACATGATCTTATTTACTACTACTACTATTTTAAATTAGGATAATCTGTATATATATATAGAAGAAAGTCGTGTTAGTTACACTATTTATAACTTAAGAACGGCTGAACCGATTTGGCTGAAAATTGGTAGGAAGGAAGCTAAGAACTGGGAGAAGGATATAGGATATCCTTTTTATCCCGTTCCCGTTGTTCCTGTGTGAATGAATGAACTTCATTGTTTCGACTTCTCCTACACTTTTTTGCCATCCTGGTATCATCCTTGCAACTCCTCAAAGTAGGCAAAATAAAACTTCATCCATGTAACATTAGATTAATAATGCAATGGCAAAATAACTTCATCGATGTAATATTAGATTAATAATGATGAATGAGCTTCATTGTTTCGACTCTACACTTTTGTGCTACCCTGGTACCATACACCGTACATAAAAAAAAGTCTCAGCCGTTGATGCATTCGTTTAAAGCAAGAAATACTCTCTGCCGGTTTAAAGTTTCTAATAAAAAGCCACAAAGCCAACTTCAACTTCAAACTAATATTGTATTGTTGTGACATTTATCATTGCCATTCTCCCATTACTCTTGTAAGTGAGTTTTATTTTGTCTCCTTTTTGGAGGTGCAGGGTACCAGGGTAGCACTAAAGTGTAGAGAAGAAGTAAAAACAATGAAGCTCATACATCATTATTATTAAATCATTTTTTCCTTACTTTCTCATTTATTTTATTATATTCGTTTAGACCTACCCTGGACTACGACAAACATTTTAAAACCAAAATCAGCTCAATCGGCCCAGCCGTTCTCGAGTTTTAGCGAGACTAACGAACAGCAATTCATTTTTATATATATAGATTTTCTTATTGGAAAAATTTTTAAAACATTTTGTTTTCGAATGGAAATATTTTTTTTAGCATGTATGTATGCTATACTATTTCGGGTTAACGGGAACGCCCTCTGTTAGTTAACATACTGTATAGTCTGCTTTCGGGTAAAAAGAAATAAGTGCATTAGTGATAATTCGAAAAATACTTTGTAAGTTTAATTCTTAATTCAATATTGCACCTTCTTTTCAGATTTGCTCATTGATAACATTCGTTATTAGTAAAAACTGCGTATAAATTATATTTGGATCGAAAGGGAATTGCGTTTAATATTTTACCTGTACTTAATTAATTAATGTGATATATCATTTGAATTTAATTATTATAAAATCTTATTTCAGTCGTGTATAATAGTTAATTGTATTTTACACCATTTACTTGAAATGGAAAGGTTTTTAATACAAAATTCATTAAAATAATGATATTTATGATAAACTAGCGGCCGCCAACGACTTCGTTCGCGTGGAATTAGTTATGCTCCGCTCCTATTGGTCGCAGCGTGATGTTATATAGCCTAAAGCCTTCCTGGATTAATGGGCTATCCAACGCAAAATGTCTAGACTAATCTAAGAATTTTTCAAATCGGCCCCGCAGTTCCTGAAAGCGCGTTGCGCGTTCAAACAAACAAACTCTTCAGCTTTATATATTAGTATAGGTTTATCCTGTTTTACCTGTAGACGTTTAGTGTAAGTTTATAACTTATTAGGTACCTAGGTACACCTTCATATAAAAAATAAAAACATTTTTTATATAGGTAACCTATGAAATGGTTAATCAACATTTTTTTGGTTATTATGTAATTATGGCAATCATAGTTTGATATCTAATGAAGAACAATCAAAGTCTAATAAATAATTAAGACAAATCCTATTGAGTGAAGGGCTTTTTATTCAATTAATCGTAATCTTATATCAGTTGATAAAGAAGAGTAGCATTCATGGCATTCCTCAGGAATTATGTTTTTAGTACATAAACTGAAAGATCTCCTTTTTAGCTTCACGTATGGGCAAGGGGTTCAGCAGGATAATTGCATAACACACTATCAGTAGCAATGGGTTTCATTTGGACAGTTCAGCAGTCTAATCAGCAAACACATTTAAGTCAAATGATTGCGATTAGTTGGGATCGTTTGGACCGTAGTTGATATTATTTTACACTAAAATTAAGTGATCTAAGAGTTTTTTGGCAGTGCAGTGCAGTGCAATGATTTAATTCTGGTTTGAATATTTGCGATATGTGACAATCACTGGCCATCCGTCTTTAAACTAATCTTTAGATGCTGTTAGAATTTTCTTTTTCTGTTGTTTTTTTTTTCATGGAAAATGGTCTCTGCCATTTTATTTTCACCTAAATTGGCCAGCCTTATTCATTAGGTAATCGATAGCAACCTTATTTTATACAAAATATTGTAAAATTTACGGGAAAAGTATTTGCTGCTTTCTATCGAAGTGGCAAATATTATTTGTATTCGGTTTTTTGCCTTTAATTTTGATGTACAGTGCAGAGTTTTCAATGGTTTCAGGAGAGAATAAATTTACTATCTCTATTTAAAATCCTAATACAATAAATCATAAATAAACGTAATGAAATGAAATGAAATGAAATCGTTTATTAAGCAAGTAGGATCACTGATCACTTTTACACGTCATGTTTATTTTTTATTTTATTTTTTTAACTAGATGAAGTCGGCATTTCCTAACTGACTACCTCTGAGAAGAAATAGCCGAAACAAACTCAGGGATCATCGTCTTTTTTCAAGTCCAGACATTAAAAATGAAAATGTTTACAATAATTTACCTTATAATTACGCATATTGCTTAATAACAATGCTTAACAGAGCGAGCAGCTCAGTCCCAAGCTTTTTTGTCTTCTAAATAATCTGTGATTTTATAATACCCCTTTTTGCAAAGTTTGGCCTTTATATGATTCTTAAATCGTTTAATGGGTAAGTTTCGAATGTCCATGGGAAGCTTGTTGTAAAAGTGTATACATTGACCCATGAACGAGTTGCCTACTCTGTGGAGACGAGTGTGATGCACAGCAAGATTGTGTTTGTTCCTGGTATTTATATTATGAATATCGCTTATTTTCTTAAAATTCGAGATATTTTTATGAACATACATAAGATTTTCAAATATATATTGTGAAGCTACAGTCAGAATGTTCACCTCTCTGAACTTTTCCCTAAGAGAATCTCTAGGACCAAGGTTGTAAATGGCTCGGACAGCCCTCTTCTGTAAAACAAAGATGGTATTGATGTCCGCACAAGTTCCCCAGAGAAGAATCCCATAAGTCATAAGACTATGAAAATAACTAAAATAAACAATTCTGGCTGTATCCACATCAGTTATCTGTCTAATTTTCTTAACAGCAAAGGCGGCAGAACTGAGTCTACCCGACAGCTTCTCAATGTGAGGACCCCATTGTAACTTGGCGTCAATGGTTAATCCAAGAAAAACTGTCGACTCGACAGGGATCAACTCTACTCCATTCAGTTGAACATTGGTACTTAGCTGCCTGACATTTGGCGTAGAAAATTTAATGACTTTAGTTTTTTTTTCATTTAAAAGGAGGTTATTTACATTAAACCAATGGACAACTTTAGAGAGTGCATTGTTAACTTCGTCAAAATTTGTTAGCTGACGCTTGACTTTAAAAACAAGAGAAGTGTCATCCGCGAACAATACTATGTTGTGATTATCCCTCACGTGATGAGGTAAGTCATTAATATAAATTAAAAACAAGAATGGACCTAGAATCGAGCCCTGCGGAACGCCCATGGTGACCACAGATCCAGCAGATCTCTTGCCATTAACATCAACCCTCTGAATTCGATTATTCAGATAAGAAGTCAGAAGGTTGAGAGCTCTGTCCCTCAAACCATAATGGTACAATTTCCTGATCAGAGTATCATGATGTACGCAATCAAAGGCCTTGGAAAAATCACAAAAAATACCAAGAGCATCTTGCGATTCCTCCCAGGCCCCAAATATGTTCTTTAGCAACGCCACGCCCGCATCCGTAGTTGAACGACCCTTTGTAAAACCAAATTGTTTCACGTGCAATAAATTGTGTAAGTTAAAGTGCCTCAACAACTGTTTCAAAATTAATTTTTCAAAAATTTTGCTCAAAGTTGGTAATATCGATATTGGCCGAAAATTCGTGGGATCAGTTGTACTACCAGATTTGAACAGTGGAATTACTTTGCTTAGTTTCATCAAATCAGGAAATACACCAGATGTGACACAAGAATTAAAAACAATTGCTAAGAAAGGTGCGATAACATCTATTATTGAAGCTACAGTGTATACTGACAAACCCCAATGATCGGCAGTTTTTTTTACATCAAGATCCTTAAAAGATTCTATAATGGCTTTAGCAGTCACAAATGTAAATTCAAAGTGATTGTCACATTCTGGAACACATTCTTTTAGTATGGCATAAGCAGAGGTGAAGGAAGAAGACAAAGTTTTTGTTGTCATTATTGGAATATTAGTAAAAAAATTCTCAAACTCAGTTGCTACCTCCAAGTCCGCCCTTATATCTTCATCGTTAATTTTAAGATGGAAATCCTGATTTTGTATTTTGGTTCTTCCAGTTTCAGAATTTATAATTCCCCAAGTTGTTTTGATTTTATTGCCAGAAGATTTTATTTTATTTTTAATGTATATGGCTTTTGCTGAGGAACAGGCTCTTTTAAAAGTTTTTGAATAATCTTTAACAAATTCTTGAAAAGCTTCATCATGGTTAAATGTTTTTTCCTGATACAATTCATACATTTTTTCCCTGCTTTTATAAATACCTGGGATTGCCCAGTCACTAAATATAATATGGTCGCTAACAGGCAATGTTTTTTTTGTGAAAACTTTCATAAATTCACAATTAATGAGGTTAAATAGTATACGCAAGATCCGGATTGGTGTGATAAGGCAAGTCCGGTAGCTTTTCAATTAAATTATTTTTAAATTGTCCTAAACGATTTTCATTTATAGGAACAAAAGTCACAAGTTTTCTTTGAGCTCTGACTTCACTTTTCTGAGTAAAAGTAACTAACTGGCCACAGTGATCAGAGTCTAACTCGTTTATAATTAAATGGTCAGAGGGTCTTATGTTAGTAAAGATGTTGTCTAAACAGGTGGCACTCGTGGCAGTTATTCTAGTCGGCTCAAAGAATCTTGCATACATGTTATAAGACTTGAATAATGACATAAATTTATTAACTGTAGCTGATTTCTCTAGAACATTAATGTTGAAGTCTCCACAAACAACAACTGTTTTGTTACTGTGACAAGTCTTTAATAAAACTTCCCCCATATATTTCTCAAAAATATCATAGGACTGTATGGTATATATGGTATATGGTAGGTATGTATGGTATCGTAACTGATTATAACAAGCAATTTCTGTATTCCAGATTGGCGGTGCGGTTGCACTTGCCGTTGGCTTGTGGGTATGGACCTCTCGTTCCTTCTCCAGCACGCTGATGAGCAACAACATGTTCATAGCATCGGTGGGCGTGGTGGTAGCAATGGGAGCTGCGCTGATGCTGCTGTCGCTGCTCGGGTGCTGCGGCGCTGCTAAGGAGGTCAAATGTATGCTACTTACGGTGCGTTTATAAAGAAGGCAGTTCACCACATGGCAGTTTATTTTCTGGAATATGAATAACGAAACCTTGGGTATGCTATACTTGCCGCAGTTTGTCCGTGGTTGGGTGAACCTCTTTAGAAACCCCTTTGTGTTCGAAATGCACTTCAAGCCGTTGGACCGAACATTCATCATTCCATCCACATTCGTAGATCTTTCGTTCTTATGGGTCGTCAGAAGCCTTGAAAGTCTGACAACCAGTACGTATTACCGAGTAACTGGTTTGTGTAGGACAGAGAAAAAAAAAACAAAAATCTAATACGGCGTCGCCCATTATAGATGGAAAAAGACGAGGCATGTGGTCATTACCTGAAATGCGAAAACTGGTTTTACTCCTAAGAAATAAATATGCTCACAAGGTACGGAGTCGCCACGGTGGCTGCGTGACAGTGATTCTCACTGGTAAGAAAACTTAGTGACCCGTGTTTCTGAATCTGAATTTGCGTTCAGCGCATTGTGGATACGAAATACCTACTAGCACCGCTAGCCGCTAGGACAATGGACCGCGGGGTCAAACTGTTGTTTAACGTGCGTAGTTTAAGGAGCTGGCAGGAGTATTAAGGTTGAATTGAAAAAGTGCACACGCTGTTAGAATGATTGTTACAGTAATTGACGGTTAATATGAACGCGTTGGACCATGTTTTCGTACCTGTATAGCTATTTACAACCAGCCGACAGGCTATGCTATTGAATGTGACATTTCGTTTTGGATTCGATTTCGAACCTTCATTTGCCTTGCCCCCAAAGCAAAAACGGAAGGATAGTGGTCGTCTATATTATTTGAACTGACAACTGGGTTATCGGCTTTGGAACTAGTGGACTACTTCGACAACATTAGTAACAAGTGGTCGTGGATAGCCATGCTGGTTAGTTGAGTTAGATAAACACTTTATAAACAGCAGGAAACAAAATCTGAATCCCGCCCTTAAGAGTGTGATGACCGTATCGAAATGGAATCACACATGAAGTCATAACCTAAATAATTAACAAAAGTTGAATCAGGAAACTTACCTTTGTTAAATCTATGAATTATGAAAACACAATTTGTACCAAAAATACTGTTATTTGGCTTATCATTATTCTTTTACATTCCAGTACTACATCCTGGTATTCATAATCTTCGTTGTGATGCTGGTGGGCGGGATCCTCCAGTTCGTCTTTCGAGAGAAGGTCATCACGACTTTAGACCGGGAGCTGTATGCCGCCATCCCTTATTACGGAGTCAGGCATGAGTATACAAAGTCTTGGGATGACACACAAACGTTCCTGAAATGCTGTGGTGTTAAAGGGTACAAAGATTGGAATGACAATGTGCCTGAAAGCTGCTGTCGGGAAGTGTACCCGGGGAAGGTAAGGTTTTTTGATATTGTTTACTCACACAACATGCTAACGTAATTTTCCGAATGCAACCTCTTTTCTCGTTCTTCTTTTGGCGATGCCATGGTATTAGTATGTACTATGCCGATACCCATAAATGGCAATGCCCCATGCCATCAAAATAAATTTAAAGTTTATTATGTTCGTAAAAAGAAAATGGTAAATGGTTATTGTCATTTAATTTTTACCATAATAGGACTGAATACTTCTTTGTGAAACTTTTTGTATCAGCATCGCCCTCGCTTTGTGCGGATAAGGCCAATGCGTGTTTCATCTTAAATCATAATAAAGAGTTGCCGGTACGATTAATAAGATTTATCAATTTGGGATTGATAAATCTTATTAATCGCACTTCCTCTTCTTCTTCATCTTTAAAAAATAACGCAATACTAAGATTTAAGCACTTAATGTTTCAGAGGATGGATTGCAAGGGGTCTCCAAATCCTACCACGATGTACGTGGAGGGATGCCTCACTAAGGTGATAGACTTCCTACGAGAAGACGCCGTGTATGTCGGCACAGCTGCCGTTATCATAGCTTTGATAATGGTGAGTATCGTAGATAGTACCTATGCGAGTAGTATAAATAGCATAAAAAATTGTATATCAACACATAACTCGACAACAATAATTAAGTGAGTAAAGGGAAGAATCAATGAAGTTTTCTCCTTTAAATTGATATTATATAAGATTTCCAGGCATTTTCGGTGCAAATGCCTGGAAGAGCTATTGGGCTAAGAAAGATCTAATGAAGAGCGACCTTCTTAGCGAGAAGAACAACCAGTGGCGTGCCTAGGGTCCACCGATAACGCAAGCCCATGATACGTTTTCTTACCGTTCTTTACAAAACAAGATTTTGTGATCCACATCACCATATTCTTCGCTTCAAGAAGCCGGTGGTCTAACGACGGCGAGCTAATCAAAGCACACTGAAGGCATGATATTGCTAGGCAGAAGAATAACACGTACCAGCAAAGACATACCCTCGGCGGCTTCGAAAAAAGCCTTTCTCTTTTCATTGTGTTGAGCGAAGATACCTACCTACAATCCCTACATATATTCATAACGGCGCGTGTCCAATTGCAAACGATCTAAATATGCTACAAAGTTATGGGATTTCGAAAACATAGAAATAAAAAAATAAAAAAGCTTTTACTTATATTCTAAATCAATGCGTCTATCTTTCTTTAAAAATGATTTTATTACGTCAGAATAAAAAGTTGGTGAACGTTTGATTTCTACTAAAAGTTGCTTTTCGATCGCGATCATCGAAAGATCAGAAAGTCGCTCTTGGGCCTGTGAGTTCCGTAAGTATGTGTGAATACGCTTTAGCGAAGAAAATGCGCGTTCTGCGGAAGCTGACGTAGCGGGAATTGTTACAATCAAATGGGCAAGTTTACAATAAAGTTTGTTCGAATGGGAACAGCCCGCAATCCAATTAGTTTTATAAACGGATCTATTGAATTTCCTTTTATGAGACTTACTTGTTTGAGCTTAAATCCGGCGTAGGTTTTGGCGAAGATATGAGGTTATTTTTCTCTGAAAAACTTAAAGAATTTACCTTTCCCCCGCTTAGCAAACTATAAATACACTTGAAATCGTCACAAGGGACATAAATATTATCGGTATCCGACGGATTTACACTCATTTTACACAATCAATTCAAAATTAAACTTCGAAAAAACAACAAAGAGACTATTCAAATCGTAGCTATGTTCATACAAATCAAACCCAGTGTTGCCGTTCCATGAATTTTAAAAGCGCTTAATTATCTGAAAATTCTACCAGATATGAAAAAAATATAACAAAAAATAAAACCCGCAAGAAAGTGCTAAACTATTTCACATGTGTAACACGGCCAGTTTTTTGTTTTATACTAGGTATTTTTTATAAACGCTTGAATTACAATGAAAGAAATATTTTTTTTTTGTCACAGAAATTTCTTAACCCTTTTTTTTCACTTGAATGAGTCAAAAAGCGAATGTTATTGAAAAAGTATAATACATACTAAAGTAAGTATAGTATATACTCGATGTATTTAACCATAACTTTATCACTCATTCATATTTAATATCAACGAACGTGAAAGACGAAGAAAACTACTTATATTCAGTCCATGAATGAGCCTATTTAATAATCTATTATACCTGGGACTCCCTCGTGTAATATATTCTATTTCGGTGACATCAGCCCACAAACTTAAAATAAATGAAAATTATCGTACTTAACTACTAAAAAATCAACAAACTAAAACGGCAACACTGATCCAACAGTGCGTTGTGTACAACGTCAGATGCAAGCCGTGCTTTATTGAGCAGAATCCAGCCATATAAAATGTCAATAGTTATATGTATACTTATGTTACTAGATACTTCATATTACGGAACGAAAGAAGAGTGCATTGCAAGCGAGGTTAAACCTGGCTTGCACTAGGTTAGAGCCCGCAAGTGCGAGTGAGATAGATATTGAGCCGTGACCTTGTGCGACCCTGGGCGCGTGTTCAAACTGAGTTGCGCTATGCGTTGTATTTTTAATTACGTCTACGTAAATTTAGTTTGAAAACTATTTTCTTCTGTTTACTGTTTTTTTTTATTTTTGGGGGGGAGGCTTGGAAGGCAAGCCGGGCATCTGGGCTTGTATGGTAGGCCCGCCACTGAGAACAACATGTGTGTATTCGTCTAATCTTCACGTATGGATTCAAATATGGTTTTTAACAATCGAGCAGAGGTCCACGCTCGAGTTTTGCCAGAGAGCAACGCAACGGAATATTCAAGGTGTTAAAAATACAACTATCCGTTCCGTGATTAAAATAACTGTTTTCACTTTAAAAGTTGCCACACTTAAATGGAAATGTTAGATGGTAGATGTCAGACGATCAATGGGCCAAGTTTACGGTCCAGTGGGTCCCGTTTAGACGGAGATAGCGGGATGAGTTGGACTGCTTTGATAAAGATTGGTCATTGGCAGCTCTGCAGGGTCATTGCAAACACACTATGAGTAGCAAAGGGTTTCATTTTGACACTTGAACAACATTCATTGCGTTATTTACGTTATTGAGCAGACAGATTTTGGAACACATGGAGGCAATGGATTAGGAATATGCTTCGCAATGATTCCAACTGATAATAATAGTGTGTTAATCAATTAGGGTGCTGGTCTGAGAGAGGTGAAACGAGAGTAGGAGGACTTTGCCCAGCACCAGGATATTATTCATTATCCATACTAATCCATACTAATATTATAAATGCGAAAGTAACTCTGTCTGTCTGTCTGTCTGTCGGTCTGTTGGTCTTTGATGAAATTTGGCACAGACAATCTTTAGACCATGAGAAAGAACATAGGCTACCTTTTATCCCGGAAAAAATTGATATTCCCGAAGGAAATCTAAAAAGCGCGATATAACCGAAATCCACGCGGGCGAAGCCGCGGGCGGAAAGCTAGTCCATACTAATATTATAAATGCGAAAGTAACTGTCTGTCTGTCTGTCTGTCTGTTACGCTTTCCCGCTTAAACCTCTCAACCGATTTTGATGAAATTTGGCACACACAATCTTTAGACCCCGAGAAAGAACATAGGCTACCTTTTATCCCGGAAAAATTGATGTTCCCGAGGGAAATCTAAAAGCGCGATATAACCGAACTCCACGCGGGCGAAGCCGTGGGCGGAAAGCTAGTAATATTATAAATGCGAAAGTAACTCTGTCTGTCTGTCTGTCTGTCTATCTGTCTGTCTGTCTGTTACGCTTTCCCGCTTAAACCTCTCAACCGATTTTGATGAAATTTGGCACAGACAATCTTTAGACCATGAGAAAGAACATAGGCTACCTTTTACCCCGGAAAAATTTGATGTTCCCGAGGGAAATTAAAAAGCGCGATATAACCGAACTCCACGCGGGCGAAGCCGCGGGCGGAAAGCTAGTTAAAAATAAATATAGGTACCAAGGAGGAACCATTTTTTTTTGCAACAATTCCGTTCAGCTTAAAGATTTCTGTTAAGAAGCGGTAAAGGTATATTATTAATTAATTATATTCACGATCATCGCGTTGGGGCAAAAATACAAAGGTAATGGAATAAGCATTCCTACGCGTACCCTACGTGACTTTAAATCAAAATAAGGTTAAAACGCCTCATGTTCGCATTTATAATTGTATACCAATTCTCTAATTTCAATGGGCACTGATAGCTATGCTAAAGTTTTCCTACGCAATCAAAAGAAATGAAGAGATCGGTAACAGAACTAAGGTAACCGACATAGCCCGGTATTTGGCCATTCGGAATAAGATTTTACATCTAAATATGGTAAATCTTTTTACAGCCCTTTTAACCGATTTTGACTTCTATTGCATTCGTGGCATGACAAATGGTAGCAGCAGTAAAAAGTTGGCAATTTAACCATTTGTTTCTTTCGAATGTCATTCTTATGCTCACAGAACAGGAGACAAAATCGGTTGGATGGACTGTGAAAAAGGTGTCTTGTCTTATTTTAAATGAAGTTTAAGTGGGTGTCTTGTCGTATTTTAAATGAAGTTAAGTGGGTGTCTTGTCGTATTTTAAATGAAGTTAAGTGGGTGTCTTGTCTTATTTTAAATGAAATTTAAGTGGTAGGGGGCAGGGTCAATTGCTCGCAGAAGGTTCTGGAGTAGCGATCGCGTACCAGGAGACTTGTATCGCAGGAATTAGTAGGAGCCAATGGCAGTGGACATCTTTTGGCTAAAATGATGATGATTAATTCCTCTGTTTCAGTTGCTGGCTCTGATATTATCATGCGGATTGTTTGTGAAGATAGAATGATGACCACACAATGACAAAGACCAGGAGTTCAGGACTTCTAGAAGACAATCGAGTATTAGTTGTACGATTATGAATGTGTACTAGTGATTTGTTTGATTCGTGTCGTGTGCTTCAGACTTTTCTAATTATTTATAGAAAATATATTTTTGTAATAAAAACGTGATTGCAGTCTGTTATGTTTTGTTTGGGGTTTGCCTCCACATTGATCATCATCATCTCAGCGTTAATCCCAGTCGTATCCGAAGCTTTTTCAGCTTTGGAGTCTGGGGTCCGCTTGCCTCCACATTGATCTGTAAGCTAATTGCGAAACACACTATTAGTAACGATGGGTTTAATTTTGACAGTTCAACAACATTCATTGCGATATTTACGTTGATGAGTTGGCACATTTTCCGAACATAGCAATGGATTAGCATCAAATTCATTCATTCTCGGTGGTAAGCAACAACATCAGCCGCCGGCATAAGTTACCACCCACCGGACAAAGTCTTGCCGCCAAGCGATTCGTCGTGTTCCGGCATGATGTATGGTGAAGCACTACGGAGGACGGGTGTGAGCAGTTTTGTTGCGATGTGTACCGGGTACGATGTGCCTAATGTTGTTGTGTCGGGAGTTTGGTCGTGGAGGGTCTCTAGATCATCCTCTGGCGCAGCATCGTTGGTCGTGTTGTTGGGTTAAACATTGCATCACCTCGCTCAACTGCCGTCTTCCTTCCTATTCACTCAGTTTTTTTTGAGTGAATAGGCTTAATAAGCTAGTGCGTTTTACCATCAACGATTGCATCACTGCTTACCATCAGGCGGGATTGCAGTCAAGCACTAGTTTATAACTAATAAAAAAAAACAAATTGTTATAGTGTGTTACACAATTAGGGTGCTCATTTGATGTGAGCCACATGCATTTTGATCAACTTGTAAGCTAGAATGCATCTGCTATAGTTGGTGAACGAAATACCGAGGAGTTTTTCCGAAGCAAACGAGTTTACTTATCTGTTAAGTGAAGTCTAAATTCTAATTTTATTTAAAAAAAAGCAGTTGTTCTTTAAACTGTAATAAAAAAAAGGTTTAAATACATCTGACAAAATGAAAATACCCAAAGATTTAGCTTCATTTCTTCTGTTTTCGTCTTGGCGGAAACTTGATGGTGTTAGGGAGGCCCTCGCGATACTGGCCAAGGCGGGTGAACCAGCCGCAGGAGCGGATGATACAGTCCGTTGTGGTGGTGCCGAGGGGCAGTCCTAGTGCGCTGATTCGTTCCAATGTTGGGGGTGGCCCTGCTACTATCTACGGTCAGACAGTTCAGTTTCTAATTATACCATCGCCTAGCTCCATAAAGAATAGAAGTAAACAAACCAATTTAGGGTTATCACAACTCACGTTTTACTAATCTCCTATTTTTTATGTGATTATTGACTTTTACATGCTAGCTATTTATTAACAATTTCTATTGCAGCATATTTCAATAGAATCACTAAAATAACATGCATAATAACTTGGTATTTGAAAAACCATTAAAAAGTCGACATTAATTTTACGTGATAGCCCTACAAAAAAGAAAGATGGATGAAATCTAGATATTAAACACATTTTGTGGAATTCAACTAATGAATAAAGTTGAGGCATTTATCAATACAATTTTGCGTATTTTAATTACTTTCAAATCAACTACATAACGCATTGTAATACTTTAAAAAATGGTCTAATTATATGCATCTCAAAATTTAGCCTATTGGGAAATTAGCTTACATGTATGTCATATTTGATTCAAATCGGTTAAGCGTTCTATGCAAATCATAAATATCTAAACAAATAAACTGTTTATATAAGTAGGAAGTAGGATAATTACTTTTATGAACATCATCTATGTAGAAAAGGTTGTTAACATCTGTCTTTTAGACGTAAACTACTCGTTGCTTAGCAACGGTTTATTTATCTCTATTCTTTATCGAATTTGGCTCAACTATAGGTAACGTGATCATCCTATAGGTAATGATGCCACTAAGGACACTGGCTTCCTCTCTGGCAGGGAGTGGGCTGTAATCAACCACGCGGGCCCAGTCTGGGTTCATAGACATCACATATGTTCGAATTGTTGGTTCTAGGATATGCCGTTTTCTCCCAGGATATTTTCCTTCACCGCTTTAGAAGCAGTGGTGATGAAATAATGTACATAAAGTAAAATGAGTCGCGGTCGATATTACTGGGCCACCACTGATCTCAGAGTTCGGATTTTTTCGTTCCAAATAAATAGCTCAAAGATCATATTTCGAATTAGCCCGATTTTTTTAATATAAACCTTTCATTAGAAACGCACCAGACTTCGCAGACAAAGTTCCCTACTTGATTAAAAAAGAAAGTTGCCCCACACTAGGAATTTCTTCTATATCGTGGGTGCGTTTAGAAACATATACTCACATACACAAACAACCAAACGCAGAACAACCATTTGTAGGTCATATAAATATTTGTTCGTGCGGGAAACGAACCCGCGACACGCAGCGCAACGGTCAAGCATTTAACCACTACGCGAACCGTGCCGTCTAATGTACTGTAGGTACCTACTATTATTAAGAACCTAAGTCGGCTGCAATCTAAAAATTGGTCAGGGAAACTGGCATTGGAATTTTACTTGCTAAAAGGATACAGAAGCTGTTTTATGGG
Organism: Sesamia nonagrioides; assembly: GCA_017933935.1. Classification (NCBI taxonomy): domain Eukaryota; kingdom Metazoa; phylum Arthropoda; class Insecta; order Lepidoptera; family Noctuidae; genus Sesamia; species Sesamia nonagrioides. The sequence continues at coordinate 34,782 of JADWQK010002267.1, forward strand.
AGAGAGTAAAAAGTATAACTCTCAAACAATTTTTACTCTGCGTACACCGCGGGACTGGAACAATTTTCCAGCGGCGGTGTTGCGCTCGGACTACAATTTGAGTGTCTTCAAGGCTAGAGTGAATAGGCTCTTAATAAACTAGTGCGCTTTACCATCAACAATTGCGTCACTGCTTACCATCAGGCGAGATTGCGGTCAAGCGCTAGTTTATAATTTATAAAAAAAAAATAAAAACTATGGACACGAAAAGGACGATCAACATTCTTCAATAGTAAAAAAAATCGGCTTACCCTTCCGAACACCACGTGCTTATTGTCAAACTGTGGCAATGGCTTGAATATAATGTTGAACTGGCCGCTAACCTCACCGTTAGACGTAACTACCATAGACAATACACCTGTAAGTAGAAGTAAGTAGATATATTTAAACAGCTATTAAATTGTAATTAACTCTTGCGCCATCATTCGCGATTGCAACATATAAAATCAAAATCAAACTTAAAAAAAAATGTTGCTATACACTACAAATTACTCCTGTATCCTGGATGTGTTTATAAACACGACAATAACACTTGGGCAGTTGAGAGAAATCTAACGATACCACAAATGTGAAAATCCGTTTAGCGGTTCTGGAGATAAGAAGTAATAAAGAATATTACATACAAGATACGTGCTAAAACACAACCCTTCCTGGCGGTCCGGTAAAAAAATTGGTGGTACGGACTTCTCATTCTGGGCGATCAGCTTTTGTTTTATTTTATATTGCTACCGCGTCTTTCGCCAAAAGTGACAGACTTTCTATTGTTCAGAATTTGCGCTTAAAAAAGTATCCAGCGTGGTTTTGACACTACATAAAACTGTTCAATTCAACTCTCTACCTGGTACAGTATGATTCAAGTCACAACTTTCAGCAGACATAGGTTCAGTAAGCTCTCCTTCTATAGGTGAAGGCGGCACGTACAATCCGAAACCATTGTCTTTCACTACGTCACCACCGCAGCAGAACAGATCAGGTACTATTCTAAAAACAAAGATTTCTGTTGCAAGTGATTACTACAAAAAAGCGCTATATATTTATACCTATAAAAAACAAAGTGTACCTACTCAGCAAAAATGTGAACCATTTATAAGGTTTTTGATCCTTGTGTTTATAAAATATGAAAAACGTAGATGTGCCGATATCTTAGTTATATATTACTAGTTAGGCGACATCCTATTGTAGCGGGTAGGAATACCTACCTAGGTTAAGTCTAAGGCGATGTACGACGTAGCTTGTAAGTTAATTCTAAGTTTTCTCAAGCTTTGTTACACAGTCCGTCGTTAAACCTACAAGCGAGAACAGCTCTTTCATTTGTCATACCAATACCTTCTGATTACTCACAGACATCAACACTTCATGGACGAACTATCTTAATAGTTACTGAGGTCTCGTGATTAGTATATCAGTCATATACCTATATGTTAAGAAGAAGAAAAGAGAAGAAATTATGTTACTAACCTAAAAAACCTAGTGCCGGAATAAGCATGGCCAGTTTTAGTGCCCTTGACAAGCGTCAAGAATAACTTGCAAGTTTCTGGCACGATATCATTGAAGAGCTCAATCATCACTTTACCGATCTTCGAACCACCTCGGACCCAAATGTCCATAGACACCCTGTAATTATAGAAAAGTGTTATAAAAGTTAACATTGATATAGAAACTACTTTACTCGTAATTAAACTCAAATTATCTACAATATGTTAAGAAAACCCTGTCCGACCCGTGAAGGTATTGTTAGGTATCGATAACTGATTCTACTAATGCCTGCAAAACCTGGCTAAACTTAAAAAAAAATACCCCCTAAAAACTAAATAACTTAAATAAAATAAATAGGTAATTTCATGGCAACACAGGCACAGGTCATGACCGCAGTTGACCTCATGCTTGTAGGTATAGGTAGCTTCTCCACTTTTATCGACTCTCGAAAGAAACAATGATACTTAGGCAGCTCGAGAAAAGAACTTTTTTTAAGTAGGAAGGTCGTCTGACTCTCCGAATGTATCATTCATTGTATCTTTCTTGTATCATGGCTGTGGCGGAGATGTTCCATATTTCGTCGCACGAGATTAACACGGACATGCACACAAATAAAAATCAAGTGGTGTTAAATCCGCGCTGGCCACAGTTGGCCCCTACCAATCCACTGCTCGCCGAACTGATAATGGACAATAATGATAATGTACTCACGTACAGGTCGGCAAAAATATCGTGAGGCACCGCCATACTGGAACCCTCGTGCATTGACCGATAAGTACTCACTTCCAAATCGTCTAACACCTGATCACAACACAGCTAATTGCAGTTACTACCTCCATTAGCATGTTACATTACTCTACGTTAGAAAACGACCTGATCACACAATACACGAATAGTGTACACCAGCAATGTTTACGCGCAACTAATAATTTAAAGTAAAAATTATTTTTATTTTATAAAAATAGGTACCTACGCGGCTGGCGGCGGCATGCTTTGGTAGAGATGTGTAAGTAATCAAAATAATGTTTTTTTTTATCGATTGATACTCGTCTATTTTTGGTATCGATTTAGTATTGTAGTTTCTCATTCTTATTCTCGATTCAACATTGCATGGAATTGTTTAGAAGTTTTACAAAACTCAAATTAGCGAGGTACACTGCTGTAAATGGAAATCATGCCAAGTTTTAATTTCAGTTTCTGTCTCAATATCGATGATATTGACCGATAAAATATTTGTAAAACTTTACTAAAATTGTGTTTCATAAGTCTTTCTCGTTTCTGTTTACTAATACTTGTGTTATAATAATGTTATTAGTAATTAATCGATAAACAAACAAAAGTACTTTTACCATTGGGTAATCTGTGTTTTTACAACAAATCCTTCAACCAGATACAAGTTTCGATTAATAGCGATAAAAAACGTTATTACGCAAAAAATAGTACATCCCTAGTTTCACCTACTTTTTCCTTTGAGGACACCGACAAACTCGCCGCGCGCCGGCATCACAAACGAGACCGCCAAATATTGAACATAAATTTATACATATAATATCCAACAATAAATCAAACGATGATACCGCCGAAAATGGTGTTGTCACATTTTAAAAATTTACCTAATTTTGGGGAAGTTCGCGGGAAAAAAAGATAATTTCAAAATTCACTAGTATTGTTACTATGATGATTATGTAAAATTTCATATTTTATTTGGCCATGTGTTTACCTAACCTTTATTATCCTTACGGGTCGGACAGGGTTTTCTTAACATATTGTATAGTGCTACATTTTTCTTTCGACGCGGGAGTAAAATTGGAGCTATATCCGCCATCTTGTTTCTTCACTACATTTTACAAAACAATATTTGGACTAATCTTTACCAACGTCATTTAAGCGGCAAAAAGTATGACAGTGAGGCGTGGCCTGTGCTTGAGCGACACAAGCAGGAGCTGCACGTCACCGACATGAATATGTTGCGGTGGATTTGTGGAGTTACGCGGAAAGAACGCATCAGGAACTCCCGCATTCGTGGCAGTCTTCGTGACATAGCAGACAAACTTCAGGAAGGTCACCTACGCTGGGCTGGTACGGCCATGTCTTACGAAAACAGTGGGTAACAAATGTTTTGTCAAGGCGCCTCAGTTGGGCCGGAACAAGCGATGGAGACCAATGAAATGCTGGCTTGACGTTGTAAGGATGACATGCGTGCCAACAATCTCAGGCCGCGGTCTTTACCGCGCGAAATACGAGAAAAATGAGCAGGAAAGCGGACCCCGGGCTCCAACGAGAAGACCTCAGATGCAATCGGGATTGATCGCTGGGATGATGATGATTTAAGCGCCAAAAAATCCTTGTACTGACGACAGTAGATCAAGCTACCCGAAACTGTCAAATATGCAGATATCTATTTTTCTTTTTTTTTTTTTTTTATATATTATAAACTAGCGCTTGACCGCAATCCTGCCTGATGGTAAGCAGTGACGCAATCGTTGGTGGTAAAGCGCACTAGTTTATTAAGAGCCTATTCACTCTAGTCTTGAAGACACTCAAATTGTAGTCCGACGGAAACACCGCCGCTGGCAAATTGTTCCAGTCCCTCGATGTACGCGGTATAAAGGAGGAGGCGAAACGCTTCGTCCGGATCGTAGTGGTATTAACAACGTAAGGGTGGAAACCAGCCGTACGACGGGTCGTCCGCTGGTGGAACGGAGATGGGGGAATTAAATCATGCAATTCCCTCGCACACTCCCCGAAATGCATCCTATAGAACACCGAAAGGCTGGCTACTCTACGCCTGTGCTCTAGGCTTAATATTATATATCTTTATCGCTAAAGCAGGCTCAAGCTCAAGGCAAGCAAGCTCAAGGTTGATTGCAGAATCAACCTTGAGGCTTAATACCGTTGCTTAATACTTGAGCCGATAAAGTTGAAAATATAATAAAGAAATTTGGTACTTAGATCATAGTAGCTTAATGTGCTGTAGTCTATTCACAATTACTTTATCATTAATTTTACATCAATGTCAAATCATACTGGTTTTTTATTTCTTATAATACGATATTTTTTTAATAATTATAAACTAGTGCTGGACCGCAATCCCGCCTGATGGTAAGCAGTGATGCAATCGTTGATGGTAAAGCGCGCTAGTTTATTTAGCCTATTCACTAAAAAAACTTAGTGAATTGGAAAGAAGACGACAGTTGAGCGAGGTGACGCAATGTCAAACTCAACAACACGACCAACGATGCTGCGCCACAGGGAGATTGATCTGGAGATCCTCTACGACCAAACTCCCGACACATTTGGCGCATCATACCCGGCATACATCGCAACACAACTGCTCAGACCCGTCCACCGTACGGCTTCTCCAGACATCATGCCGGAACACGACAAATCGCTTGGCGGCAAGACTGTATGGTGGGTGGTAACTCCTGCCGGCAGCCGATGTTATGGCCTTCCACCGAGAATATCTATTGGATAACTACTACTGACAAGTCTATCAAAATTACAATGATCTATGTTACTGTAAATAAGTTGTTGTTAGGTTACTGATGCCAGTGGTAAAACAACTGTGGAAAGACTGTAACAGTGTAACTTAGAAACGCCTGAACACCAGAAAGGATGTTTCTTAGCCAAGTTTCAGTTGTTGTGTAGTAGCTAGTGATAAAACTAAAGACGAAGGTTACTAATTAACTATAAATATATTACAACTAGCTTTCCGCCCGCGGCTTCGCCCGCGTGGAGTTCGGTTATATCACGCTTTTTAGATTTCCCTCGGGAACATCAAATTTTTCCGGGATAAAAGGTAGCCTATGTTCTTTCTCAGGGTCTAAAGATTGTCTGTGCCAAATTTCATCAAAATCGGTTGAGAGGTTTAAGCGGGAAAGCGTAACAGACAGACAGACAGACAGACAGACAGAGTTACTTTCGCATTTATAATATTAGTATGGATGTTATAAAACTTGGACTAGTATTATAGTTGTTATTCGAGTAAAACTAATCACAACCTACATCCCGGCCATCGAGAGAATGCTTTTTATTTTATTTATCCATTTATTTCAGGCATCAAGGCGTATATAAACATATACAATACTATTCATACTAATTTTATAAATGCGAAAGTAACTCTGTCTGTCTGTCTGTTACGCTTTCCCGCTTAAACCTCTCAACCCTGATTTTGATGAAATTTGGCACGGACAATCTTTAGACCCTGAGAAAGGACATAGGCTACCTTTTATTGAAAAAATTGATATTTCCGAGGGAAATCTAAAAAGCTCGATATAACCGAATTCCACGCAAGCGAAGCCGCGGGCGTAGAGCTAGTATTAACATAAAAACTGAAAATACTATAAATACATGTAACATTATTAACTAAACCTAACGTATAAGAAGTGTCGGCGTCGTGTTTCGCTGACTGGTGTCATGTGCTGGCCACCAACTGGCGGTACACAACACCTTTCGGCCAGAACTCTTCTTTGTGGAACTTCGCGAGATGATGTGTCGGAACACGCACCACGAACGACTTGAAATTCGTGCTGTGATGCGGCTCCAAACTCTCGACCTCCAAATCCAATTCCAATTGGTCATAATGCGCAGACACTCCACGATCTCCTCAACCTTCTTGGAGTGGTGCAGTCTGACATCTGTCAGTTTCTTATAAAGGAATACGTGTTAGGCGGATGTGATCTTTAGGTATTAGTTATTGTGATTTCACAAAGACAGGTAGCTATCAGTAACGTATTCTCTCTCGACGGCAGGACGGTAAGTAGAAATTGTGCGAAACTAAATACATAAGTACTACTTACTTGGTTCTGATGACGTGCAAAGGTTTGTCAAACCTGGGGTCTTTTATATCACAATCAATTTTACCAGTCTTGAATAAAATAAATGGTAATCTGAAATTCAGTATCAACATTTTAATAGCGGTTTGAAAAGAACGAGCTAGAATTGTTAAGATATGTAATACTTGTAGATCACGTTAAGTTTGCCCGTCGGTGAAATGCACATCTCCTCACCCAACTGCCTACCACACTGCTGAATCACTCTCTCAATACCGACTACCACAAATAAAGTTGTCGTGACGTCATCTAACTTCAACCTGATACTAAGTACTTACGAGGCGCCTAAAATGAGTTTATGTTTAGTTTCCTTCCATTCTTTATCTAATTCACGGGTGAGTAGCTGCTCCGATCTCTGTGAAATAATTTCTCATGATATTGTTACACGTACCTACACAATTACGCTAGAGAAAGAAAAAAAAAAAAGAAGATAATCTTAAAATGTTTGCGGCCAACATAAAGGACAGCAAGATTGAGAACATAAAAAAATACAAGTTCGAGAAAATATGCGTCGCATTCATAATGGCATCCCTCAGCATATGCTAAGGCTAAGACCCTATGCGAGAGAGAATACCAGTAAAGAAGGTTATACGAACGACAGCAGGTTAAGCTACTCGAAATTATCAAATATTTCCAATCAACCTTGAGCGTTAATACGTTATTAATAAAGTTGAAAATCCAATTAAAAAATCTAAGAGAATATAGTAGCTTGATGTGCTCTCGTCTATACCAGCAAATGCTCAGAAAATCCTTGAGTACAAGATGACAGTAAATATTGATCCGGGTACAAGTGAATGCGGGATGCTGCACGGATCAAGGATTTTAACTAGGTACGTCACTGCGAACAATATAGGACAAATGCACATAACATAAAATATTACACCATGCTTGTATTTCTCGAATATTGATTAAGCAGATGTGCGCGCCTATAGTAGACGTACACTCAAATCTTGTCAGTTATGTCCCGTGTCCGTCTGTAGTATGTCCCGTGGTGGCAATAGTTTCTTGCCAGTTATGTTCAAGTGTAATGACACTTGAAGATAACTGACCATACCACGGGACATAAAACTGACCCTAAGCTGCTATTGAGAAATTCCACACCGAAAAACTCGATAACACTTTTCAGGGCCAAAGAATCAAATCCAGGAGCCACTTGTAACAACTTACAGCAATAAGTAGTCTGGAGTAGAAATATAAATTGGCCTTCTCTATTTCGGACAGTTCTCGTTGACGTTGTTTGCAGAGCAGCTTATTGTACTTATTGTTAGGTTCAGGAGACCAGCAGTCCACGTACCCCTGGAAATATACGGCACGTCTCGATTTTGTGTATCTAGGTATTCCCATTACCTCGTCGACGAGTTCTTAGACGAGGTAATGGGAATACCGCATATAGTGGATGGTTATGCATCCATTCAGTATATGCGAAGTATTGAGGTTTCTATTCAATAGATAAGGTTTCATAAAAAGGCTGCCTCTAGTCACGAGATATGATTTCATCTAATAGAAACTGTGGCTTAGTGGCAATCCATCTTTACTCTCTATTGTTGTCTTTTAGAGATTGCAGTTTTCGTGACATGTCGTAGAAAATTGTTTTCCATATTTTGGGCAATAGCTGAATAACATACTCCAGTTCTCTGAATATGGTTGATCCTCTTAAGCAGATCTTTGTTAACGTTCATGTTCTCTTCCAACTGCCGCGCGTAGTAGTCTAACCTTCGAGGCTTCAAGTACAGTTCCGGGAAAAGCTCCGGCGGGCTATCGTCGACTTTATGCTTCGCCATTTGCAACTAGGGCAGAATAATTCAATGTAATTAAATATATTTAATATATATGTTAGGAAGTTGTATTGATAGATATTATAATGCCATTGATTACTCTGCAAGCTATGTCGGTAACTCCGATACTTTTCCGGATAAGTTCGTTTCAAAGTTTATTCTTCAAAGATACTCCGTGTAAACCTCATAGCGTGCTGTACAACCTTTAATTTATGGACCAGCCTGACTGTTAGTTTTCAAATTTCAGCACCGTATAACATACCGAGCAGAACGCGCTGGTTGAAGTCCTAAATCTACTAACAAGCAAGCCAGCAGTCCGGGTGACAAGGGCTCTGATCATGACAGAGGAACACTGAGCAAAGGCAGGAGTGGATTTTAGCCGGCACGAGTCCGGCACTGCCCAGGCTGGTTCACTAGTGAAGCAGTCTGGGCGTCCATGAGGATTTTCCACTCCTGACAAAACAAAAAAAGCAAGCCAGCAGTGGACTACGATATACTGGGTTGATAAACCTGTGTAGATGCAAGCAATACCTAACTAATTATGTATAGATTTTAAAAATAAATCAACCATTTACCTCTTTTAGGTGATTGCACCAGCATTGATAAAAATCTATAGGTATTAATGAAAATCTTGGCGGCTGTGAAGTAAGATGATTAAAATTTACTATCAAAAAGAGGAGGTGATAATTTAATTTCAATGTTTATAAATAATGATGAGGTTACAAGTTTAAAAACGCGTGGCTTGCGCACGCGCGGCGGCCTTGGCTTCTCGGGTTCGGGCGGTGGAGTCTTCAAGAGCGGGTTTTCCAACAATTCGTCGCATGTTCTTTGTCGTAATGGATGCATGGTTTAGGTTCTAGAAGCTGTCTTTATAATCCTTCTTCTGAGCTAGAAGATATTTTTTAATTCAACATGAACTATACAACATGATATATAAATCAGAACTTCATATATTTTGTATGCACCAGCAGCAGCCCTAAACTGGCAACTGAAATCTGTGTTACCTTAGTGCGTGATAATTTGGAATTCGCTTGCGATAAAAAATATACATGGATAGCAAGTAAGCTTCCTGCAAATATACTGAATTCTATTGAGTGTGTAATGAACTAATGATAATTATAATTCACATTTATAATTTATTTTTCAGCATTCATGCCATTTCATGGTTCATACTTTCGCTGAACTTTGAAAGAAAACGTCATAAATGATTTCTTTTTACTATCGCCGTGACAGAATAGTTTTTATTCGTCCTGTATTTGTATAATGAAGTACTACTTAGAATGAATTTTTAGAAATAGTTGGAATTTTTGGAAGAATTTCAACTAAAATTTGAGAATTTGATATAGATTTGATATAATCCGGAAGTTAGGAAAATTAAATACATTTGATGTAAGAGGACATTTTTTTAAATTTATTTATTTATCCAAAAGTTTGTTTTATTTGATATAAACTAACTGCAGTGTGTCCTGTTTTGCAATCGGTACAGTTGCGTCCTCACAACCTTTTTTGTGCTTGGCTTTTGCAATTACATCGTACGTAGACATGCTGATCTGCAGGGGTTTGTAGGAGATGGTCACGGTTTGTGCCAATTTGTTGTAATATACAGCAGGATTTGAGAACATGTTGTTCACTTCAACCCTGACGTAATCAATTTCGTAACATTCTGGAACCTGCAAAAGAAAATGTTAGAACGGACACTAGAAGTAAATATGTATTTGTGTAGTTCAGATGACATGTTTAAGATAACTACAAAACACTGACGGGATATTACAAATGAAATTCTCCCGGAAATTTATTGAAATTTTTAAAAAAACGGTGGCAAGAATTCCTAAATTGCTCTTAAAATATAAATTTCTGTTTTTAGGAAAACCTATTGTATACGCCATGTAACTTCTGATGTTGTACTTACAGATATGAGTATAGTTTTTGATTTATCTACTAGGGATATATCACCTTGATTGTGAGCTATAACTCTACTACTCAGATCATTGCTACCAAATTCCCACACTTCGGCAAACGCAAAATGAGTAGTTGTAGCGATAAAAAGGATAAGAGTTAAACTCATTGTATTAACAATTAAAATTTGCTTCTGTTACGATTTATTGACAAGCTCCCAATGTTTAAATTATACAATGAACAACATATAAAACGTTTTCACCTTATTGCTACCTAGTTCTATTTAAGAGATTCATGTATTATAATAATTTTTATATTCGCTGTAATGCCTTGCAGTGCAAACAAAATTGATTAGTTCAAATTGTTTCGCTCCACACAATTTCAAATATTTGCACGGTATTATAGTCGATACGTGTATAGAACGACCTTCACTGATAGAGTAACCGGACGAAATGTGTCTTTTATAAATTAAAGCATGTACATGAATGTGCTGCCTAATGAAATCCTGTCAAGGATATTTTTAATTAATTATACAAAAGGTTATTTAATAGGTCATCTGAGCTATACACAATTTGACAGAACTCACGACTCAGTGTAATCATGCCGTTACTGTCAGTTGGCATACGATCTTCTCCGATTTTTAGAAGAGTAGCTGCATATTACCCAGCTTGAGAATCGTGGTGAAGTTGCACTCGCATATTCGTGGTGAGACAATCCTTTTTCACGTGAACCGATAATGCAGATGCTTTCAAACAGGCATTAATTTCATCTGCCGGCATAACCCTAGAAATCACCGGAAGTGTCTGTCTAAAGTCACCAGCAAAAGTACCACCATCCCTCTCATGATATCTTGGTTGCCTTTGATGTCCCTCATTGTGCGATCTAGTGCTTCAATTGCACTTTTGTGGGACATCGTACCTACATTCATCCCACACTAACAACTTACACTGCTGTAACATTCTTCCGCGCTCACTGCTTTTACTAACGTTGCATACCGGCATTTCCTCATGAGCATAGTTCAATGGTAACTGAGTGCGTGGTTCATCCCCTTCCGAAAAAAATTAAAAAGAGCTCGGTTGATATAAAATAAGCGCTTGTTAAAATAATGGGAGCAATATGTATGTCTATACATATAGAAATATTTTTAAAATAAGTGTATTTAATGTGTTAATAGAAGACTGTGTACATGGCCAGCAACACGACAGATCTCATATCTGTGCGTTTAGGCCCCTAGTATTTAAACTGGTCTGTGCACTCGATCATGTCTCGATCGAGTGCACAGACCAGTTTAAATACTAGGGGCCTGTGCTTCACGCATCCAGTGACATTGATTACGACGTCAGGGCACGCATTTCCGCAGCTTGGGAAAAATGGCGTGAGGTATTGTAGGTGGGTATCATTTGTGACCCCAAAATGCCGGTTAAGCTTAGGGGACAGGTCTATAAGACCATCATTAGATCTGTCCTTCTGTATGCAGTGAGACGTGGCCTGTGATTGCGACACAAGCAGGAGCTGCATGTCACGGAGATGAATATGCTGCGGTGGATGTGTGGAGTTACGCAGAACGACCGCATCAGGAACTCCAACATCCGGGGCAGTCTTTGTGTCCGTGACATAGCAGACAAACTGCAGGAGGGTCGCCTACGCTGCTACGGTCTCGTCTTACGAAAACCGGCACGTTACGTGGGTAACAACTAACAAATGTCTTACCATGGCGCCTCCGCCGGGTCGGAACAAACGGGGTAGACCAAAGAAGTTTTGGCTTGACGTTGTAAGAGATGACATGCGTGCTAACAATCTCTCACCACAGGATACTAAAGATCACGCGAAATGGAGGAGAATGTGCAGGAAAGCGGACCTTGGGCTCCAACGCGAAAGCCGCGGATGCAACCGGGATAAACGCTGAGATGATGATGAGAATACAAAAAAAAAATTGTGGCGTCGATTTTATAAGTACAGTATCCTTGTACATTGCATTAGGAGCAAACACAGACTGGGTCCGTTGTTTAAAGTGCATAATATTAGTCTTGTCCAGATTTATTTTTAGGATGTTCCTATTTAACCATGCTACTATTGCTGGCAAAGATTCATTTATGTCACTTTTATATAAGTCTTTATTTTTACATACTATAGTCATAGTGCTATCGTCGGCAAAAAGAGTAATGGGGTGGTCAATAGCCCTAGGCAGGTCATTTATATATATTAAGAATAACAGAGATCCGAGTACGCCCGCACCGTACTACCCTGAGGAACACCGTAAGTTGGTGTTCGTTCGCTTGACACGTAAATTTTTTGTTTCTTTGTCTTAACATTAATTCTTTCAATTTCAGTGTATTGTTTTCTATTAGTGAGGTATGACTGAATAAGTTGTAGTATGTTTCCCCTTCTAGCGTAGGCTTCTCACTTCTATAATAAGATGCAATGGTCAACGTCATCAAAAGCTTGTGTCATATCGCAGTATGTAGCACACACTGGGATTCTCCTGTCCCAAAGAGATTTATTGTAAATATAATTTTAATGTGTTTGTCCTGTCCATATTTATCATAATGGTGTATAAAAAGTCATAAATGGCTATACTGGTTGACATTTTCTGTCTTAAACCTTTTTGCTCCTCACTAAAGATATTTTTCTTTTCGAGGTATGAGTACAGATATCTATAAATGTATTTTTCAAAAAATTTTGACATTTTAGGAGTTGGTCTATAGTTAGCCATGTCTTCCTAAGTATTTTTTTAAACAATGGTTTGACTCTTGAGATTTTTAAGCAATTTGGATATACACACAGAGTACATTATGATATACACCTGACCACCTACTACAGCCAATGCATAGATTTATTAGATAGCTTAAGTGGGTACAAATGTATTCAGAAACATACTTTACAACCTTTGCAGAAATACCATCATAACCGGTACTATTTGTGATATGAAGAATTAATTATGTTTAATAGGTTAACAGGTACACTGGGAGCTATAAAAATTGAGTAATTCTGTTTTAAAAGCTTCGCTGTTACTTTGTATCCCGATCCTTGACATAGTTGAATTTTATCAACGAAAAAATTGTTAAACGCGTTAGCTATTTCTAGAGGATCATTTATGATTTTACCGTCGACATTTATATACTTAATGAATTCTTTAGGTAAACACGGTTTAGAATTATTTATTATGTTCCATGTTATTTTATGTTTGTTTGATGCAGTTTTAATTGAGTAATTGTTTTGAGTATAAATCAAGTCAATCTCATATTTTTTGAGTCTTTTTATGTAATTCTTAAAAATGGTTTTATTCGTCATATTTGGATTTAATCTGTAATGCCAGAGCAATTGGCGTTTCTTTTTGCTGCATATTTAAATGCCACGTGAGATACATTTAGATTATATAATTACATTAATTGTTATCAGGTTATTTGGAAAACAAAGGTCATAAAATAATTTAAAATTGACAATAAATACATCAAACGTTATATTTGGATCTTCAGTTTCATATATTTCCGAAAAAGTCAAATGTTTTAGGCAGTCCTTAAATTTAATCATATTATCTAGACTAAAGTCACGTCTTTTTATGCGCCAATACTTTAGCATACAAGTATTTTTAACCGGGCATTTCAATATTTGCGCTGTGTGGTCTGAAAGCGCAAATTCAATTTTACATTTTGATTTAAAATTATGTGCAAAATTGTCAATGCAAGTTAAACTACCTTATTTTTTTTTTCTTCATTAGATCAATATTAAAATCTCCCGCCATTATAATATGCTAATATTGCATACACACATATTTTATTTACATACATTACATATTTGTTTACACATTTTTTCTATTTTTTCATAGAAAACAATTAAGTTATTTTGTTTCGGTACTCTTTAGACATATAAAATAAGTGGATTGTATTGAGTGAGTTCCACACCGCAACATTCAAGTTAGATTCCTCAGCTATATGTGGAACTTCTCTCCATTGATGCCCATTTCCAACCAAGATACAAGCCCCACCTCGCTTACTTTCGTCCCTACAGAAATATGATGCTAAAACATAGTTGGGGATATTTAAACAGTTTTCGTACCCTGACATCATGAAATGCTCGGTCACACACAGTACATCAATATTAATGTCCCTTTCTGACAATTCTTGTAGGTAAACCTTTAGATCATTGACATTATTTAATAGTCCCGCTATGTTTTGATGCGTTATGCCTATAAGAAAAGGCAAAAGGCTTTTAGTTAAGACAAAATTGCTATTCTGTTTCTAATACGTGTGTTGGGTTGTGACACGTTAATGTTATTAAGTTATGATTCATAGTGTTATTATTATAAATATTGGTACATTTAATGTCATTAATTAACGCTAGGAGATTAATAAAAATGGAATGGAACCCAAAATTATTCATGTGACCAGACTGCCTGAAGAATGTATTATAATCGTAGGGCGACACTTGCATTTGAGTCCAATATATATATTATGCATATTTGTGAATCCATATATCTTGACATACTCAGTTATACATAATAGCATTCCTGTTATATTTATATGTGGGTAGACAGATAATAATATTAGTATGACTTATTTCACTAGAGTTTTCCTTATGTCCAATATGAGTTCGGAGTAATTTTTAGCTATTTTAAAGTCTTATTCACCAATCAAAATCACACAGTAGTCACTCATCGTGTAATCCTTTAGTTTGTTGTTTTTTGTTTGAAAGAGTTATTTCACGAGGTCACATGTGGCTCCATCTGTTGTTAGAAAGTGACAAAAATTGTAGTGTTCCTTAAAAGTTTTTTCTGCTATATAAATAATATCCTGTTTTGTTTATTAGCACTCAGAATACACAATTTGTTTTGCTGTAGTAGCCGTGAAGGATGAATCTCTGTTTGGGTATTGGTTCCTAAATAATTCTTTATTTCTTTTATCTCTGAATTATTAGTAATATGAGGTTTCGACGCCTTTTCATTTTTGGAATTATTTAATTGATTTTCTATGTTAATAGTCATCTCAGTTCTTTCCCATTTTAGAATGTCCGTTTTTGTCTGTTTAGTTTTACACTGCCTGTGGGTTGTTTTTTGTATTGGTGTATTTTGGCTTGATTTGATTGTAGAATTTGTGATTAATTTTTTATACACGTTGCTTTTTCTTAACAAATTTTCACTGATAGCAATTCAATTTCTTTACTTTACTATTTTCAACTGATAGCAATTCAATTTCTTTATAAGCACTGTCGTGTGCATCATTTTGGGGGCTTGCCATAATCCCCACGCTTGACAGGCGGGTTGGGGATCGCAGGATTTGATATTCCACAGAAGAAGCGCTGCTTCTGCTTTTCTGCTTTTCTTTTTTAATTATTATAAACTAGTGCATGACTGCAATCCCGCCTGATCGTAAGCAGTGATGCAATCGTTGATGGTAAAGCGCACTAGTTTATTAAGCCTATTCACTTAAAAAACTAAGGAATAGGAAGGATGATGGCAGTTGAGCGAGGTGATGCAATGTTAAACCCAAGACCAACACGACCAAACGAAGCTGCGCTAGAGGGAGATTGATCTGGAGACTCTCCACGACTAAACTCCCGACACAACAACATTTGGCGCATCGTACCCGCCACCTATCGCAACACAGCTGCTCAGACCCGTCCTCCGTACGGCTTCACCAGACATCATGCCGGAACACGACGAATCGCTTGGCGGCAAGATTTTGTCTGGTGCCATCTGCCGGCAGCCGATGTTATGGCCTACCACCGAGAAAAAGCTGAAGAGGTCAATCGTCGAATCCAACTCGGCTGGGCTGCTTTCGAGAAGCTACGTAAAATCTTCACGTCCGAAATACCGCAGTGTCTCAAGACAAAAGTCTTCGACCAGTGTGTGTTGCCAGTGATGACTTATGGTATTAAGACGTGGTCGCTAACAATGGGCCTTATAAGAAGACTCTAAGTCACTCAAAGGGCAATGGAGAGGGCTGTGCTTGGGGTTGCACTGCGCGATCAAATCAGGAATGAGGAGATCTGCAGAAGAACGAGAGTAACCGACATAGCCCGAATAGTTGCAACACTAAAGTGGCAGTGGGCTGGACACATTGCCCGTAGTATCGATGCCCGATGGGGCCGACGGGTTCTCGAGTGGCGACCACGCACCGGAAGACGTAGCGTGGGTAGGCCCTCGATAAGGTGGACCGACGACCTGGTGAAGGTCGCGGGAAACCGCTGGATGCGGGAGGCGCTGGATCAGTCGTCGTGGAGAATCTTGGGGGAGGCCTATGATCAGCAGTGGACATCTTTTGGCTGAAATGATGATGAATGATGAGCACTCTCCAACTGTTTGTAAGATTTTGTATCTCTTCGTTTAATGACTTGACTTGGTCGTCTTCATTATCAGATATGTCTGGCAAACTGTTAGTGGTACACTCCAGTGTAGCTGTCTAACTAGAAACAGGCTACGAGATAAAAATATTGAACTGTTAGGTACTCTCGGGATGCTGGCAACCAGGGGATCACCACACCATGTCACCAACAGTCGTATTTCACAATATATTTGAGTTTTTGCACCGCGCGAACCGCCGGGGACTATTGATGCCGGCCGGCTGCCGTTTTAGTTTGAACTGGTGTTTTGGTTTAGGTAGCGCCAGCGGTGCGCAGGTGTTGTCAAATTATGGAGGAAAAGGATGGAACTAGGAAAAGTATCTCAAAGCCTGTCCAGCAACGATTCCCCTCTTCGTGTTTATGAAACATAGTGCACATGTTTTGTTGCTTCTTGACAAGTCAGTGTACCTATGTGTGGAGTGTGTACTGTCGTTTTGGAGCAACTGAAAAGGTACTGGAGAGGCTAGTGGCTTCGACGAAGGCAATTTAACCCTCGATGCGGACTGTACAGAAAAAATATAGAAATAAAACTGCTGCTACAAAATGCTTAGCCTAGTGGGTGGAAAATAGGATATCATGGGCCTTTCCTCCCTTACAAGCTGTTCGGTCGGCCAGTAGAAGTCAGAGCAGCTGGGGGTCTTCACAGGTTGTTCCCATATTCGTCAGGCAGCACGGTTGCTCAACTCACAAGTTCGGCTCGCCACGTGTGTTTTATGTTCACGGTTACAGCCTTACAGCACTTCAGTTTTTTCCTCGAAGCCACGAATACTTCACCAATATTGAGCGGGACTGATATGAACTTATAATCAAGCTAATTATATCGTTCAGTGAGTAAAATCACACGGCAAAACCAAAACCAATGTAATTGCAGCGGCGGTTAGCGGACAATGAATTGTGTTTTTTTTTAAATATTTTCTTCCTATCTCCGCGCCAATGGCGAACAGCGCCATCTCACGGGGCGGCGGACACATGGCATGATTTTGGATCGAGAGGAAGCTTTACATTGTGCGCAACAGCTTTTAATAAATAAGCACAGATGGCGCCAGCAGATACTCTTAAATGCACTTGCAAGTATATAAAAGCTGATTGGAACATTTCCATCATTTGATTATGGTGTTATACATTAAATGTATAGAGTGTGTAATTTCCAAACACTTTGATTTATATTGTTTCAGAATATAACAAATTATTAAAAATATTTTGAATAATTTATGAGTAATATACTAATCTTGCGAATTTCGATTATTTTATGAAGACTGAAAATGATTAATAAAACTCGCAAAATGTAATTTTTGTGAGAAAAAAAAAGAAATATAATAAATGAAAAGATATTCTCTTTACATTTATTATCTTTCTTTTTTTTTTTGAATTTATGACACGATGAGATGCTTTTGGAACTTTTGTTACTTTAAAAATTATGTAGGTACTGCTGTAATAAACCTCTTTTTGAGGTAAACCTCTCTTTAAATTTAATAATAATAAAAAAATATTACAAGAAAATCTAAAAACAATTGCACACACCAACACACACAAGCACACACACGCAATCATGTAAAGGAATCATAAATGAAAAAAAAATGTATGACAAAAAATTTAATATATCTTGTTTTAAATAATTATTTATTTAAACACTAAATAAAATACTAATAAAATACTAATAACATAATAAAAAATAAATAAATATTTATTAACAATCAACGAGTTCATTAATGAAGCTGTTCTCAAGCTCGGCGGATTCGTCGTCTTCATTTTCTTTATCAATCATTATGTCATTGATTGTTAAAGGTGTTTAAACGGCAATATATCCAATTGGTTTTAAATAGTTTTGGAAAAACGAACCGCAATTCGTAGACAATTTTACACAATCTGGCTCTGTCTGTCGCATGGAACCACATGGGATTTACATACATTATGCGCCAAATTTTTTGTTGTAATGACACCCAGCATGGTGGTATACAATTTGCATCAAAACTTTTAACTTTTTTTAACAAAATTATCGGTTTTAAACCAATAACGTCCACTGGACATAGTCCTCCACAAGTACCGCCACTTCCATAGTTTCTGTGCTTCACAACACATGAGACAACAATTAATCCAGCGGTCACAAATTTATTGACAATTTTTAACTTAATAAAAACGTCTGTAACGATGATAAAGGGAAAATATCATTTCAAAATAAAAATAAGTATTAATACTAAGTAAGTTACAGTGGTTTTCTTTCCGATAGTACCCGAGTCCTGTGGCTTGAAGATTAAGACTGAAACATAATCCACCATTGCTAATTAACAAAAGTAGGTGGCGCCACCGCTACTGTAAACAACTAGCTCCGTACTTAAATTTGTTAAAAATAGTAAATCACCATAAAAGTGCCTAAAAGTGTAACTAAATTGTGAATAAACGAACAATAGTTACTAGATAAGGTTTGCAATATCTTTGTGTGTGAATTCTGGGTAAAACCTCTATCGGTGACTTTAGAAAGAAACAGTGATTTTGAGTGATAATAAACATTACAATGTGTCGTGAACTATATTTTGCCGCAGTTTTACCTTTCTGTTGGCAATTACAATCGTATTAATGAAAAAAAAGAAACATTAATTCAAGTGTTTGAGAAGTGGAAAAATTTCAAACCGTCATTTTTTTAAACCACAAGTCATACAATTGCAAATACAAAAAAATTGAAATAGCGCCATCTATCAAAGAGTAACAGTATTACGTTGAACTGCTGTCACTTGCAACACGTCATGTTGCTGGCAACACAGCATTAACGCCATCTAACGTCAAAGAGTGGAAATAAAAATGACATATTGGCTAGTGTTGCCACTATAAATAAATATTAAAGTGTTGCTATAAAACTGTTGGTGATACCAGAATTTAAAAAAAAGTATTTTTATAGAAAATAAAAATATTTACGAATAGAAAAAGAGACTTGTAAGAATATTTAATGTTATAAATCATCATGAATTTCCTAGAAAATATAACATTCCGCAGGAGACGTACTATATCGGAACCAAATAATGACACTAGTGGAATTTCTCAGACACTAGATGAGACTACAAACAGTGTTCCGGGAATGTCTGAAGACGAGGAGGATAGGCAAATAAATATTTTAAAGAATGAGATTGAAAACCTTAGATCTCAATTAAAAAGCGCTAACCAAGAAATAGAAATATTATCTTTAGAAAATAGTTCCCTGAAGCAAGCAAACGCCGATTTAATAAAGAAAAATGAAACGCTTAAAAAAGTGACCAGTAGCCCCATAAAGAAAAAAACACAAACACCAAAGAGAAATAAAATTAGTTCTAGGGACAAGAAGACCAGTACATCACTGACTTCAGAAATATCTGATGGCTGCGCTTCTACAAATGAACAGACACAAAAATTATTGACTACAGGAAAGGAAATCAGACGTGAAAATGCCAATTTAATTGTCTCGAACGCTACTAATAAAATGTCACAAGATAGTTGTCGAAATAACGTAACACCAGTGTCGCCGTCGTCTTTAAAGCGCAAAATGTACATGATAAGTAGTGAAACTTCCAATAGGTTATATAAGTTTATTGAACGTACTCATTTACACAAAATTGAAATATGTCATTACCGTATGCCTAAATGCGGTTTGAAAGTTTTATTGGACGGTATTGGAAAAAAGGTAGCAAACTTCACAAACTCTGACTTCTGTATTATTTATATTGGTGAAGATGATTTCCGAAGAACACAAAATTACATAGAACTTGTTACGCATATCCGCGAAATACTAATGCCACTACAACACACTAATTTTATAATATGCCTGCCGACATTTAAATATATGGAGAACACAAATGTAATGTTTAATAGCCGAGTAGATATTTTTAACAACTTGCTGTATATGGATGTGGAAACATATAATTATGCGTATGTTTTAGACTCCAATTATAATTTGCCATACACTCATAACACCTATAATTCGTCTGGAAATCTAAATTATAAAGGCTTAAGAATCGTATTTTCAGATTTGGCAGATCTTATTTCATATGTAAGCACTTTGAAAACAGATCAGATAGGGGTTGACTGCCTCCAAAGAGACCAAGCACTCTGCTTATCAGACACTCAAACACAAGAAGAATCTCAGTTTTTTCTATAACTATCTCAATATTATCCATCAAAATATTGCAGGACTATTTAATAAATCGGATAACTTGTTGGTAAGGTTAGACGAGTTGTCACATAAAGGAATAAACGTAGATGTCATATGTATTACAGAACACTTTGTAGAATCAGGTTATGAACATTTAATAAACTTACCCAATTATTGTCTAGCAGCCCACTTCTCTAGAAATTTAAAGCGAGGGGGTACGTGTATTTTTGTCAAGGCAGGATATATGTATAAAGAAATACCTGATATATCAAAACAATCGGTCTCAGGAGTGTTTGAATGCTGTGCAATAGAAATAATACCGCATAATATTATTATTATTTGTACATACAGGGTGCCTAAGCATAATTATTTAGTATTTTATGAAAAACTAGACCACATATTTAAAAAAATTAATTTCGCAAAGAAAAAAGTAATCTTAGCCGGTGATTTCAATATTGATGTGCTAAAGAAAAACAAAATTACCCTAGAATTAGAATCCTTCCTCTTACAGTATAATTTAAAGCTAGCACTTTACACGCCCACCCGATTAAGTAGTAATACGTGCATCGATAATTTCGCTCACAATTATCGAAAGGGATGTAAAGCACAAATAATAGATTTAGTTCTTTCAGATCACACATCTCAGTTACTTAAAGTTCCCACTAAAAAAACTAGTCTTTTAAAATCTTGGAAAATTGAAAAACAAGAAATTTCTCGCGAAAATTTAATAAAATTTAAATCTTATTTAGAATGTCTGTCTTTTACACAAGTATTCAACACCGACGATGCAAACGAATCTTATGACAATTTTATGGAGGATTTTCTGCTTTTATATAAATTATGTTTCCCTAACAAAATCATAACTATTAACTGTAACAAACCGACAAAATGGATTTCTCGTGGCATAAAACTATGCAGCCAAAAACAAAGACAGCTACTTTGGACTTACCGTTTTAACCGTAATCGTAAGAACAAACAACTTTTAAAAAATTACACTAATCTATACAAAAGAATTATAAAACTCACACAAAGAGCACAGAATAACCATTATATTAATACGTCTGAAAATAAAGCTAAAGCTGCTTGGCAAATAATTAATAACTCCAAAACCTCCTTCCCACAAGAATCCATTCGTACTATAAAAAGAAATAATTTACTCATTGAAAATCCTGTTGACATTGCGAATGAATTTAACAACTATTTTATTGATGACATTGAAAATAATATTAAAAGTGACATTCCATATAATAATAAACACAAACTTAATAATATAACAGCGCAATCATTGTTCATGATGCCTGTATCAAACCATGACATAATTAAAACGATTAATAGTCTTAAAAACACAAGTACTGTTGGTTATGACGGTGTATCCACTAAAGTAATAAAATATGTAAAGGACGTAATAGCACCATCACTAGCTCATATAATAAACCTGTGTATTACCGAGGGCGTATTCCCAAGTAGTCTCAAAAGTGTGATTATTAAGCCATTACATAAAAGAGATGACAAAACAAATATTAAAAACTATAGGCCAATTGCAAAAATCCCAATAATGTCAAAAGTAATAGAGAAAATAATCCATCAGTCTCTTTACATATACCTTGAAAAGTATAAATTATTCTGTAACGAACAAAAGGGATTTCGTAAAAATATAACAATTAATATGGCACTGTTTGAATTAATATCTAGAATAATATCATCAGTAGATAAAAGAAATCCCATTTGCGCTATCTTTACAGACATGACTAAGGCATTCGACTATGTAGACCATAAGATCTTACTACAAAAACTGCATAGCTACGGTATCAGAGGGAATGTCCTGAAACTGTTGGAATCGTATCTAAGTGAAAGGTATCAGTGCACAGAGGTCAGTAGAATTTGTACCAAGACTAAAATGGTTACGACCTATAAATCTGAACCAAGACGTGTAAATTATGGCGTGCCTCAAGGAAGCGTCTTAGGACCATTACTTTTTTTAATCTACATCAATGATCTTCCAAAAGCCACAAATCAAAAAATGGTCCTTTTCGCAGACGACAGTACTGCCATAATTGAATGCGATAACCCACAAAATTATCAAAATGATATTAAAAATTCTCTTTCTGACATCATTGATTGGCTTGATAATAACCACCTTATTATAAACCTGAAAAAGACAAAGGTAATGCATTTTTATCAGCGGCGAGAAAACCCTACTGTAAATATTTCATACAGGTGTAATGAAATAGAAGAAGTTAGGCATGTCAAGTTCTTGGGTATTACGATTGACAATAACCTTACGTGGAAGCCTCATACAGAAGAATTATGCAAGCGACTTAGCCAGTCTGCATATGCACTATCCCAGTTGTCAAAAAAAGTAAATGTTGGAACCTTATTAACAGGATATCATGGACTAGTCGGTTCACTTTTACGATATGGGCTTGTTTTTTGGGGGCAGGCCACTAATAGGGATCTGGTTTTCAAAATGCAAAAGCGATGTATAAGGGCAATGTGTAACATTAGAGTAACCGATAGTTGTGTACCTGCCTTTAAATCTCTTAAACTACTTACACTGCCATCACTGTACATTTTGGAAACAGCATTATTTGTGAAGACTAATTTGCACTTATTTGTCAAATTATCAGACGTTAAAAAAACTCCAATGCGTGCTAAATATTTAAATCAGTTGTGTCACACAAAATGTAAAACAGCTCTAATGTACAAAAGTTTCTTTGGCATCGCTCCAAGAATATATAATAAAATACCTGATCATATAAAAAAATTACCTGTACCCGAGTTCAAGAAAAGTTTACAAAGAATTTTAATTGACAAATGTTATTACACGGTTGACGAGTTCTTGAACGATCAAGTTTTTTCTAATTTCTGACCTAATTTTTTGACATTATTTAATTTTTATATTTGTGAACCTTAAAAAACTATGACTATTACATATTTGTATGTCTCACCAAAGACAAAACATAGCGCACTGTACATTTTGTCTTTAAGATCTGTATTTTTTTGTTACCTATGTTTTACAAATAATAAATGATTTGATTTGATTTGATAATTAGTTGCAGGTTAGTAATTAAAATATTCCAATTATATAATTTCACGTGACTAGAGACTTAACTAATAAATAACAATTTCACAGTTTAAGCAGTATTTCATCCGTGATTGCACGGATCAATTGCATCATCAACGTGAAGTCGCAAAGATTTATTTTCATGTATTTATCGTATAAATATGTCGTATAATTGAGAGTACCTACTTTCATATTGCCTTACGTTGAACCTGATAAAGACGCAGATGTACCCTAGTAAAGGGGCATATCTTATTAGACAGAAAGAAACCCAATTAACATCGCAGCACTTAAGACAGTAAACAGAGACCATCTCACAAGACATATCCATCAACAAGCCTTTGATCGGAGCGTCTTACATATCTACTTCTATTTCAACCAAATAAAGAAAATATATCCACAATTAGAGTCACACAAAGGGCAATAGAAACTATGCTCGGAGTTTATCTGCGTGATCGAATCAGAAATGAGGAGATCCGCAGAAGAATCAAAGTCACCGGCATAGCTCTTCGAGTCGCTAAAATTAACTGACAGTGGGCAGGGCACATTGCTTGTAGAACCGACGGCCAATGGGGCAGTAAGGTTCTGGAGTGGCGGCCACGTACTGGAAGTCGCAGCGTAGGGAGGCCCCCAACAAGGTGGACCGATGACCTGGTGAAGGTCAGGGGGAGCCGATGGATGCGGGCAGCACAAGACCGGTCATCGTTGAAAGCCTTGGGGGGAGGCCTTTGTCCAGCAGAGGACATCTTTAAGCTGAAGAAGAAGAGAGAAGATATAAGGTATCAACAATTGCACCAATGTTAATGAGGCTAGATACAGTCTTTTTTTTAAAAAAAAAATGGAGCTAAAAACCGATAATTTTGTTAAAAAAGTTAAAAGTTTTGATGCAAATTGTATACCAAAATTATCGGTTTTTAGCTCCATTTTTTTTTTTGAGTCTTAAGTGCTGCGATGTTAATTGGGTTTCTTTCTGTCTAATAAGATATGCTCCTTTACTAGGGTACATCTGCGTCTTTATCAGGTTCAAAGTAAGGCAATATGAAAGTAGGTACTCTCAATTATACGACATATTTATACGATAAATACATGAAAATAAATCTTTGCGACTTCACGTTGATGATGCAATTGATCCGTGCAATCACGGATGAAATACTGCTTAAACTGTGAAATTGTTATTTATTAGTTAAGTCTCTAGTCGCGTGAAATTATATAATTGGAATATTTTAATTACTAACCTGCAACTAATTAGCAATGGTGGATTATGTTTCAGTCTTAATCTTCAAGCCACAGGACTCGGGTACTATCGGAAAGAAAACCACTGTAACTTACTTAGTATTAATACTTATTTTTATTTTGAAATGATATTTTCGTTTTATCATCGTTACAGACGTTTTTATTAAGTTAAAAATTGTCAATAAATTTGTGACCGCTGGATTAATTGTTGTCTCATGTGTTGTGAAGCACAGAAACTATGGAAGTGGCGGTACTTGTGGAGGACTATGTCCAGTGGACGTTATTGGCTTAAATAATGATGTTGATGAGTTTTGGTAGGAAGCATAATTTTTGTGGCTCCAATAATATTACAGACTTCTATAATTATTCTCCTGTCGTCATCCCGTTTTAACTGAGGTCGGTGCAATATTTCTTATTCTTCCATGTTTCTCCATTAGTCGTAATTTCGGTAGTTATCCCATTTTTAATCATATCGTTATTCACACAGTCCTTTCAAGGACATTCATACCCTAAACTCTCCTTGAGTCATCTTCCTCATTCCTCCGTATCACACATCATGACAACCGGTTTCTTATTCTTAATTTAGAAACTTCCTCTTTCGTACTCCTTAAATGTCTCAACATCTTTGTCTTGATGAAGATCGCTTTTAGCGATAAGACCGCCCATTGTGAAATCTTTATATTTATGTTTTTGTAATCTATATGGTGTACATAATAAAGAGCATTCTATTCTATTCTATTGCCTGTCGAGTGATAGGTAATGAAAACTATCTGTTTAGGTTCGATTGAAACATCATTTCAACAAAATTGTTAGGGTTAACATTTCTGAAAATCTATTTTAGAGTCCTCTTATTCATCTTCTAAATCCGGTTGGAAATGTCTGGAAATGTCTGTGGTGTGGAAATCTAAGTCTGGTTGGAAATGGATATGCAGTTTTGGAAATTCATCTGTGACTTGTACTTACTGTTAAATTATTTTTTTAGTGTGTTCGAATAATCCGACTGAGCCTTCGGTATGAGCTACTACTACGCTGCTTGGAGCAAAGTCACCAGCTATAAACACGGAATTCCCATTGTTCGCTCTGTAAGATTTGTGCAAGAGATTTCGAAGAATCCGATGCTGAGAGCAGGTGATCTGTAGGAACCCATCTCAGCACGATTTAACCGACTGGATTAGTAATAATGATTCTATAAGCTAACACTTTTTAAAACCTCGATATTTTAAATTTGATTTAACTCGCATTGGTGTTACAGGTAATTTAATTTTGTTTGTACGCAATATTATACGCACATTAGGTCCTCCGATTGCAAGCCAAATTGATTTGTTCTGTCCGATGGTACACTGTAATATTTTTTTTTTTTATTGTGGAATTTGTGAGATTTGACTTTTGATGGCAGCATAAAGTCAGATCTGATCAGTATATGCAATATTTTTATGGTTTAATGGTGGCACAGGTCCAATAAATAAATAATTACTTCTTCCTTCTACGAAAGAAAGATAAATAATTACTTCAAGCATAGCTCTTTACTGAGCGACTGTGGCTTTGTGGACCAACTCAGCCGAAGAAAGACGATTTTCTTCTTTTTTATTTAATATTTTAAACTAGTGCGCGACCGCGATTCCGCCTAATGGTAAGCAGTGATGCAATCGTTAATGGTAAAGCGCGTTAGTTTTTTAAGAGCCTATTCACTCTAGCCTTGAAGACACTTATATTGTAGTTAGACGGTAAGACCGCCGCTGGCAAATTGTTCGCCCTTCGTCGGTCCTTTGCTGAGTGACTGGTGGCAGCTGGATGAGATTGGCTAACAATAGGTTTAAATGTAATCGGCTTGAAGAGGTCAATGTGCAGCAATGGACTGCCGTAGGATTATGATGAACAAAGATAGATCTGCTAGATGTTTTAATGATTTTGGACAGAATTATAATTTCTTCTTCTTTTTCTAACCTCCCCCAAGTTGGGAGAGTTTGCCATAATCCCCACGCTTAGCAGGCAAGTTGGGGATCGCAGTAATTTGATATTCCACAGAAGCGCTGCCCGCTTCTCTGGTGAGAGTTCCCTTAGTCGCCACATGATACCATCTTATGGCTATAGATTTTGGAATATGACGAAACAAAACAGAAATTAATAGCATTTAGTGTAATACAAAAATCAGTCTTATTTTGTTACACTTAACAGGTGTGGTGGGTTTTAATAGTGTCTCAACACGATAAAACAATTTTCCCATGGGAATGAGAAGTTCTCTCGCGGTAAAATATTCCTGGATTAATGGGCTGCTGAGCAGTGATGCAATCGCATCAACGATTGCATCACTGCCTACCAAACTAAACCAAAATGGGCATTCACTTAAAAAAACCTTAGTGAATAGGAAGGAAGACGGCAGTTGAGCGAGGTGGTGCAATGTTAGACCCAATAAGACCAACGATGCTGTGCCAGAGGGAGATTGATGTGGAGACCCTCCACGACGATACTCCCGGCACAACAACATTTGACGCATCTATCGCGGCACACATCGCAACACAACTGCTCAGACCTGTCCTCCGTACGGCTTCACCAGACATCATGCCCGAACACGACGAATCGCTTGGCGGCAAGACTTTGTCTGGTGGGTGGTAACTTCTGCCGGCAGCCGATGTTATGGCCTACCATAACTTTTCGAAAAATATATATGCGCGATGTTAAGTTAATTCATTATTAGAACGTGTTGTTTCAAACATGCCAATGGCGCAATTACAGATAAGGTAGCACATAAAAAAAAAGGAATTTGTAAATCCAAACCAATATATTTTAATCATTCGTTACTTTTACAATTATCATTATGTGTCTTCGTTGTAGAGTCTCTTAGTTCAATAGACCATGTTGCTCCTGTTCCCACCGTGGGTCGTAGCTGAGTCCGTCATACCGATTCTGAAGGCCAAACTGGCCTTGTGGGGCAATCCAACGTTGTGGGGAATTATGGTCATGTACTTGTGGCACATGTGGTTGACCGTAACAACCTGGTTTCCATATACCCTTTACATATATCGCATAGGTTGATCTACTATATTGCCATAAGCTGTAACTTATCAGTACTGTATTCTTCGCGAAGTTGTAATAAACAGTTGGAGTTGCAAAGGCATTGTTCACTTTAACATTTACATATGTTACTATATAACATGGAGGTACCTGAAAGACAAAGAAAACTTTTTCAATACTGCTGGATCACTCATAACTGAGATCATTATTAGGTTTTCTCTATCTTGAGTCTTATGCTGTAGTTACTGAATCTCTTATCTCGTCCTTTTTTTTGTTTGGGATAGGAAATCATCTCCCCTCCCGCTCTCGGCGGAGCGGAGGGGCGTGTCAGACTTTTACTGACTACAACCCACCCGTGCTTCTTCACTTGCCTGTGCGACGGCCAGGGCCACGGTTTCTTTTTAACCAACCCTGACCTTGGAGGCATTGGTTTTCGTGGACCACGTCACGACATCTCTTTGAGGCGCGCGTGAAACATAACGCGTCGTAGACACGGGCCTGGTCCTTACCGGGCGGTGAGCAGTGGGCAGCTCGTCTCCCAGTAAGGACCAGGCAAGCCCGCGCCTGCGGTGGCCGGGAGTTCGATGTCATCTCCCATGATCAGGGTGTCTCCTGCGGCGGCTAGTGGCATGAGGGTGCTGGGATTCCCGCTACCTCACTCGCTCCGCCTCCTCTTACAGCGTCTCCTCCATTCCCAGCATCACTGTTTCGCAGGGAGGAGACGGCCTGCCAAGCACTCTCGCTCCAGACCATGGTCTGGACCAGGGTCGGACGCGAGAGATTCCCGCCTATTGCCACTACGAGGACACGGCAGTGCTCTACCCAAGCCGAGCAGACCTCCACCGTATGCTCCACCGTGTCCTCAGGACGATCCACACAATGGTGACACCCTGGCGTTTCTTCCCGCGTTATCCGGAACAGGAACCTCCCTAAACAACCGTGTCCGGTGAGGACTTGCGTCAGGCGGAAAGTGAGGGCGCCGTGGCGCCTCTCTAGCCACTCCTCAAAGAGGGGACTTACCGCCGCTATTGCGGCGTGCCCACTTATCTCGTTCCTTAAACTAAACCACACCCCTTAACTTTATTCATTTGCGAGTATTTCAAATTCAGCAACTGTACTGGAACAACTAAAAATTACAAACGTGTCATGTTATTTGAAAACATTTAATTGTACTTACATCTAATTGTACTTCCAGTTCTTTTTTAAAAAACGGAAATTTTCCGTTGAATTTAGAAATGATTTTAGCGTCCGGTATATTATCCGATCCGAATTCCCAAACCTTCCCGTACACTATCTCTATAGCCGATAGGGCAATACAAATGAGTAGTATCGTCTGAGATCCCATTGTACTGTGATTCGGTGACTCCAAAATGTTGATAATGTGACAAATTCTTTGGTTTTTATAACAATTGCTTTATTATACAGGTTGTCCACTGTCGATATTTTGAAGCGATGATACCTTGGGCCTTATACGTATCAAAACAACATAATATATGTTCCGCAAAATGTTATGGATTTACAGATCTACAAAATTTTCCGAAATATGGAAGCATACTGCCATATATAGCTGCCTTGCGTCTCGCGAGTTCGATTCCCTTACGAAACAAATATTTGTAAGACCTACAAGTGTTGTTGAGTTTGTAGAACGGTTGTTTGTGTATGTGAGTTATTTTATATATTTGTAAATGTATCCACGATATAAGAGAAATTCTTAGTGTGGGGCAAAGTATTTAAAAAGTAAAATAAAAATACTCTACGTGTAACAAGCACAAAAGTCTAGGTTGTAGAGTAGTTGTAGTGAATACAATCAAAAATCCAAATCGTTGGCAAACGAAGACTTATTACAATATTTAATGGACATCCTGTATAGAGATTTTGTTTGCAATAATACGTTTTCAATAAATATGTATCAATTGTAAGTTAAATTGATTCGTTCAGTCGTAAGCAGAATAATGGATGTATTTGAATGATTTTATATAATGTGATTGGCTTCACTTGTAACGAATTGATTTAATAATGATGGTAATTGTAAATGATGAATACTTAAACTTAAGTAGCTATGGGTACTTCATTGTGATTTATGGAGTGGATGCATACTTGTAAAACACTTTTCAAATTTGTGAATGTGCGGCACCATGGACTATGGTTTGTTTTTTTTTATATATATAACTTTTTTGACAATCTCTTAAGATTGGCAGTTGAGAGTTTGTCATGCTCACTCAAATGTCTTGCTGATGGTGACGCGTGTTGTTGGATCATTTGGTTTCCTTCAAAATGGTTGAGCTAAGTGGGGCAGATGCGCGCGTCATGCTCGTGAACGGGGGCCGTCAGTGGAGACTGGTCATCTCTTAGCTGCCAGTGGGCTTAATTGATTTTCTATATTTTAATTAATTTTTATAATTATACATTGTCCTCACATGATAGAAGCAACATAAATATGTAATGAAGAAATGTAACCCTTAAATTATGATTTTAAAAGAGTGTCCATGGAGTTTTTTGCACGTTCTTCTCCATAAAGATCTACGCTTTGGAACGTGCAATTTAGCTTCACTTTTCTTGGACTGACCGACATTGACTATTCAAAAGTACCAAGTGATGGTTAATTTGAAATAAACAATTTTGATTTGATTTGAACAATTAGATCCCGTTTTTCAAGGAGATACTACAAATAATTTTAAATTATACTATTATTGTATATTTTACAAAGTATGGGGCAGGTAAATTACGTAATCAAGAGTGTGATACAATAACAAAATTGATGTGCACAAAGACATTAAAACTATTTTTACAAATCTCTTTGGATGTGCATATATCACTAAATCGAGGTTAAGGCGAGTTGTTAACAATTTTTCAGATCAAAAAACATCCTGAACCTGTTTTTATATTATCAAACTATTATTAGAAAAGTGTCTTATAGTTTGTGGTATTGTTCCAGCATCTATGGTACACTTAATATCATGTTCCGTACTTATCCTGGGAACTGTACGTTACAAGAACTGATAAAGACACCATACCGCCGTAGGACACTGTGTAGCGTGAATATAAACACAATAGTTTAAATGAGTTATATACACGTTAGTGTATTATTTTCTTGACGTCATAAGCGACTGAACTGAGCCTTTCTGCTAGGAATGATATATGACCATGAAATGTCTTAAAACGGCACATGAAGAGATGCAATATAGCAAAATATATGCAAATAGCAATATATATGGGAGCGTTTGGCAGCAAAACGGTCAGAATGGCGCAGAATGGTGTACGGACAAGTACGCGAGTTTGAGGAGCAGCGCAAAGCTGACCTCGATGCCAAAAGCGACCAATTAAAGGCTCGCCCACCTGCTGCCATCGCATACAACCACGTCAATGGCGTGCTTACGTGCCCTCAGGGTGCACGAAGTTTCGCCGCCAAGATAGGCTACATAAGCCTACTTCGGGTGCATGAGCACCAAATCATCGGCTAAGAGTCGAAGTGGTCGCCGTGACCGAAATCGGTCGGGAACATCATCATCATGACCATTTATATATCAAACCTAGCAGGCTGGCTACGACCAACAAAGTGAAGCTACTTCAATCACAACAACACAGATGTCCTTTAAATAGACTGGTTATTGATTGACATACTAGAAACAGGAATAGACCCAGTATTGAGCCTTGTGGTACACCTAACTAAACTAGTAGCCTGGAAGATTTCACAGCCACTCTTCACATTGGGATTTTCTAAATGAGAATTTATTACGTTGAGACGTTCGTTTTGCTATAGAAACTTCATAAAGTATGTCTCTAGGTTAGCTGCTCTTCTTCATTGTTACATAGTGACTTCCCACTACTAACCAAACCAGCATTGCGATTTTGTAGGTAACCATTTATAGCTAAATTCAGATGAGCTGCCTTTCTAACTTATGCTAAGGGATTGACACTATCGGCGGCGATCTCTCGCGTCCGGCCTTGGTTCAGGCCATGTTCCGGAGCGAGAGTGCACGGCAGGCCGTCACCTCCTTCTGTGAAGCAGTGATGCTGGCAAAGGAGGAGGCTGAGCGGGTGAGGGAGCTGGAATCACAGCGCCCTCACGCCTCTAGCCGCCGCAAGAGACGCCCTGGTCGGGAGACAACATCGAACTCCCAGCCACCGTAGGCGCGGGCTTGCGGGCGGCGAGTATTGGGCAGCTCGTCGTCCGGCAAGTACCAGGCCCGGGTCGACAGCGCGTTGTGTTTCACGCGCGCCTCAAACAGATGTCAGCACATCGTGAAGGGGTCCACGAAGACCGATACCTCCTAGGTCAGGGTTGCGGGTTGGTTAAAAAAGAAACCGTGGCCCTGGCGCACAGGCAAGTTAAACACGGGTGGGTTTTAGGCAGTAAAAGTTTAACACGCCCTTCCGCCAAGAGCGGGAGAGGTCATTTGATGATTTCCCATTCAGAACAAAAAAGAAAGACACTATTGATATCTCTCTCTAAGCTCATTTCACCCAATTTTTTCACAGCGAAGATAAAAACTATAATATGTAGGTACCTCCACATATTACTGACACGCCCGATACAGGGGCAGTACACACGAGCGGTTCGCATTGGGAGCGAAAAAACCAACACCGCGCGTACTGAATACTGAAAATGTTACTAATTTAACTCGTGACTTGTATCGAAGGGAGATGGGTGTAGGTTAAGATTTGGATGCGGTATATACGAAGATCAGGGAATACTTTTGGTTCTGGACTATCAGGTATGATGAACTATGATTTCTCATAATTTAGCTCCCATACTAAATATACTAAGTTGCTTTCATTTTATTATACTAGCCATTGTCGTTTCCGCTTACAACTTAAATAATCATCACTCTATAAGTGGTGACAGGAACATCGAGTTGTCAAGATACCTTGTAATATGGATTCAGTATTCACATCATTATAAATGAGTAAAATTGGCTGTTCCTCACATTTTGAGCGTGTACGTATTGCTGTTTTATAAAATATTAGAGGCCTAATTTCAATGCACACTATTACTATCAATTTGATCATATTGCTAACTCATTGCTCCATATATTTGAAAAATATGTCTACTCAGCATCGTAAACAAAGCAATGAATGTTGTTGTACTGTCAAAATTAAACTCATTGCTACTGATAGTGTGTAACGCAATTGCGACCATGCAACACTGCTGTCTTTTTTAAAGCGTTAAAAAAAGTCTCTGCCTTTGTATGTAATATCCTATTGTTCATCTGATAAGAATACATCACGAATATTTACTTTTTATTTATGCTTGCGTCACCACATCCATAGTCCGTTTTCTTAGCAGGTCCATACAATTAATGCACGTATGGTCAGTAAACGGCGTGTGTTTGCTTCAGGGCCGGCTTTTTGTCCGTCCGTGCGTCTCATGGTACCTACCCGCTGTTTAGGGCAAAGAACAAAACACTGTCAATATTCTTAGTAGTGTAGGGGGTTATGTGGTTTGAGTCAACATGCTCTGACTGGATAATACAGTGGAAAAACCCGAAGCTTCTCTGGAACTTCTTTACCTACTTATGCTGTTTTGGTAAAATATATACAAATATAATAAACTTTATTCAATCTCATGGAGAGGAGGCCTGGGTCCCAATAGTGGGAACAATATAGGCTGATTACGTGAAACTTGATTGCTCAAAAGATTATAAAGATTTTGCATTGACCTCAAACTAAGCAAGCCACGTACAAATGTTTATAACAAACAGGTTACTTTTATAAAAAAAAAATAAAAGAAAATGGTTTAGTTTTGTGTGTTTATTACTAATACGTGAACTGCTGCATCACGATGGCGTATTCAAAGGTGAGGGCCACGAATCCCACCTTCAGACTGTTGATGGCGAACGTGTGGTACTGACATCGGCTCCACAGTCTTGATGATGTGGATTTTCTTTACGTAGCAAGTTGAGGTGACTGGAAATATAGAAGGAAATTAGTATGTGGTGAATGGAAATTAGTATTAGTATGTGGGTGTTTATCAAACCTGGTCCCCCAAAAATTCAAGTTTAAAATTATTGTTTTAGGTCCGTATTCCAGAAGGAACCTCAAGCATTGATCTCTGCTTAAACATTACATAAAACTAGTTTCAACCAATCAAATAGCTTCAAACGAGACTTAAGTAAAGCTTGAATTTTGGGTGAGGTTCTGGAATACGGGCCTTAGTCTTATGTTTATTTGAAAATTGATAAAAAACAATTTTTGCAAAAAAATAACCTTTACCTACCTAGTTACTATTTTAAACATTTTTTTGAGTTTAATTGCGAATCAAAAGATCGGCCTTTAAAAGGATGTTACGGATGTCGTTTTTTTCACATCCGATATGTGAATGCGGATGCAGAGTTCTAAAAGCTCACATCCGCGGATCTCTAAATATTACATAAATAAAGTGGAATACGGCCCTTGCAGCAGTAGGTTTTATTGCATATTATAGAATTAGCTTTATCATGGTCCTCTATATTTGGTTCAGAATAATTACTTTTTGTCGGGCGTGATCGTGACATTATTAATTAATTAGTTAGATAATTACATATCAATAACGGGAAAATAATGGTCTAGGAAAATAATGAATTTTGTGATAAAATCACAAACTTGACCTTTACTATGAAAAAACAAAATGTCTTGGTTGGTAACAAAAAAAGTTTACTGGCGTTACGTAACGATATTTGCCTTACAATTTTAAAAAGCTGAATTAGGACTAAAGTGGACTAAAGTAGTCTAAGACTACTTTAGTCCACTTTAGTCTTTTAATACCAACAAATATTATTTGTCTAACTAATATAAAGTTTTCCCATGAACATTTATTTACACTATTTATTATGTTAAACGTTTTCTGATGGCAGTTTTGATGTGGGTAGGTACTTGCACATTTATAATACGCACCACACAGTGTTCAAGTTCATTGGTTGACATCTTTTACCGTTTCTTGGCATCCGTGCGTCACTAACGGGATTCAGCAGAATACCAGCGTCAGGTATCCTACCTGGCACATGCTGAGCTGGACTCCTATTTGGTGCAACCATGAGACATACGCCGCAACGTTTTGTGTGCGAAACCGTTTCAAATGTCTGTGTTGTCTATAATGGGTGAATTTGTTTTTATTTTTTCTTTAATTATTTTTTTTTTGTACTATTTGTTTATCACCCTTCTTGATGTATTTTTTTTCCTGTATTACCTGTATTGTGTCTTTTGTTGTTGCATCAAATAAATGCGTAATGCGTATGTATAGGTATACTAGGAAGTTACTAATTACAAGAGTAGACGCGACTAATGTACAGAATGTGAATGTTACAGGTGAAGAAATGTAATGTTAATGTGACGAAATGTGTTAATGTAATGGCTCTTACAAGCTATGCACTTAAATACTCTAGCTATATCTAAATAATAGTGCGGTGACCAATCGGGCGCCCTCGATGCTGATTCGTTGATCGAAGGAAGATGGCGTATGATTGGTCAGTGAAGAGTGCGCGCTAATTCAGTTCACGTGCAAGGATCTATCTATCTGTATGAAGAAAAAACACAAAATATCTATATCTTTACGATAAGTTGAATCCACAGCATAAACAAACACGTAATGATTTATTTACAAGAAACAATAGATGTACCGTTTACCTAGATAAGACTACGAATGCATGTTTAGTCATCATCATCATCATCAACCTTTCTATCGTCCCACTGCTGGGCACAGGCAGGCGCGTGCGCTCCATAGATGCAGATAAGCACTGCATACCCTAATAATTTTCAAAAAAAAATATATAATAATTTATAATATAGTACAATAAAATAATTTATATACTACAAGACTTCTTTAATCAGTTATTGATAACACTGCCATCTATTGGGGCTAGTACAAACTACTAACACAAAAAACATTGCGGCCCGCACAACTCGGTTTTGTCGCGACGACCGCGCCACATTCGCGAGGCGGCGTAAGCAGAAACGAAATGTGCCTCTCTAACGTGTCTCTGATTCCCGTGTGTGAATAAAATTATTTGATTGTATATGTAAACTTTTCGTGTGTTGTCTTGTAATTTCATTCGGTTTATAAGCCCAGATAAGCAGTGCTTCATTTTACGCGGCCGAATCAAGAAGTTGACAAAACTAGCACAATTGTTGTTTGTGAAAATACCTTTTTATTTTATCAGCTTATGTTGTTTGGTTATTGGTGTATTTGGTAACATAAATATATTGATTGTTTTAAGAAAGATCTGTACTGGTGATGTATATTTAGATAAATTTAAAACGGTGAATATTTCAAAGTTAACGTTATTATTTTGTTTCCTGTGTTACCTACACACCGTTTTATATTATTTTATAACGCGGTATTGACAATTCGTTGTTATAAAAACTTAAAAGACCTTAAGTTTTTCAACCTACTTGCTATGAATTTCAATACTATTATACTTTATATTGTAATAATTTTCCTGAAGTTTACAAATCAGCAAAATTTAATAGTTATGATTCCAATAAGTAGCGCATCACGTATATTTATGAAATACATAGGGTTAAATTAGACTCCCAGATTTGTCTATATTTCTATTGAAAAAGAACTTTTAGCGATTTTAAAATGATCTTATACATATTTAATTTTTATAGAGTTATTTAAAAAAGATAGGCGCGTTGATGTAATTTATAGATAGTAAAATATTTTTTTCAGTTTTTTGAGAAATAAATTATTACTTATTTACAGTTGCGTTAGTAATAACATTTCATTGTATTTTGACAGCCTCCGTGGCGTAGCGGTAGCGAACGCGGCCGCTGCGCAAGGAGGCGCGGGTTCGATCCTCGCGCAGTGCAAATATTTGTATGCATGAATATTTGCACTGGTCTGATCGTGCCTCGGAAAGCACGTTAAGCCGTTGGTCGCGTTTGCCATACGAACATCTAGTGGCACTTGTATAAGCACAGATATTTGGTTAGTGTATTTATGCATACCCTCCACAAAATCTCTGTGCACGCCCCTGGGCACAGGTCGCCTCTCATACAGAGAAGGATTGAGCGTAATCACCACGCTTGCTCAATGCGGGTTGGCGATTTCAGACTTAAAGTCCAGGTTTCCTCAAGATGTTTTCCTTCACCTTCGAATGGTGTCCAAGATATACTTAGAAAGTTCATATAACTTTAGAAAATTTACGTTGGTACTTGCCTAACCTGGAATCGAACCCGCGCACTCATACTTGAGAGGCTGGTGTTTTAACCACTAGGCCACCACGACTTCATGTTCAGTACCTAATGCTCTTTTACTGTATAAACTTAAGGCCATTTATACTACATTATTAATCATCATCATCACTGCGTTAATCCCAGTCGCATTCAAAGCCTTTTCAGCTTTGGAGTCTGGGGTCCGCTTTACCAGTCCAACTGCTGAAAAACTTCGACATTTTCCGCTAAACTTCGACATTTTCCGTGAAGCGACTGCCGTCTGACCTCCACAACCCGAAGGCGACATCGAAGCATTGCAGTTAGACCAATTGTTGGACTTATACAATATGTAAAGAAAACCCTGTCCGATCCGTGAAGGTATTGTTAGGTATCGATAACTGATTCTACTAATGTCTACAAAACAGGGCTAAACTTAAAAAAAAAATCCCCCTAAAAAAATAAATATTATTTCACAAAAAGAGGTAACTTAATACATGTGCGGTAAGCAACCCTACCGCGGGCGGCGGGGGGCAGGGCACGCGGCACGTGGTCGCGTCGCTATTCGCTCATAATAATACCGGTCTTGTCACTTTTTTAAAAATTACCAAATTTCGGGGAAATTGGAATTAATTCCCGGGAAAAAAAGATTATATCAAAGTTCATTAGTATTGTTACTATGATGATTATGTAAAATTTTATATTATATTTGGTCAAGTGTTTACCTAACCTTTATTATCCTTATGGGTCGGACAGGGTTTTCTTTACATATTGTATACTACATTATTACTTATACTACATTATTAATATTGTGTGATAAATGCAGTGATCGAAGTCGTGGTGGCCTAGTGGTTAAAACACCAGCCTCTCAAGTATGAGGATGCAGGCAGCACAAGACCGGTCAGCGTGGAAAGCCTTGGAGGAGGCCTTTGTCCAGCAGTGGACATCTATAGGCTGAAGAAGAAGAAGATGTAAACATTTGTGAATCACGTCACGTGTGACATACATAGATGCAATGTGCCTACACACCGCAACAAACGCATCGGATCTTGTCACCAATTTCTTCGCTCGCATTGGTTATTGTCATGTGCGAACGGCACGAGCTATTTATTTATTTATAAACGTTCGATTACATTAATTCTTACAATCAAAAACATGATGTTTTAATAACAACTAAATATAACAAACAGTTATAGGTAAATTCGACATTAGACAATTACATTTTTCTTTATTAGGTATTTTCTATAGAAGGTATCTTACTATTCGCTGGATTCGCCAAATTTCTTTCTTGTCGTATCTTGTATGACATTCGCATTCGCATGTATGTACATCCGCATTGATTATTGCGGATGCTGATGAAGATGTCCTAATCTATGTGGAAGCCTCGTGTTTGCGGATGCAGATCCTAATATTGGCGATATCCCTGGTCCAATAGTTACAGATATATGGACTGATTAGAGATTAGTTATCGCTAAACAAAAAAAAAAGGAATAGTAATTGTTGCGATTCGTACAGAAAGATCACGAACTAAACTAATCACAGTCAAAATATAAAACCAGGAAACCGATCAGGTCAGCACAGCACAAACAAACACGTAATGATTTATTTACAAGAAACAATAGATGTACCGTATAGATAACACTACGAATGCATGTTCAGTCATCATCATCATCATCAACCTTTTATCGTCCCACTGCTGGGCACAGGTCTCCTCTCATACAGAGACGGATTGAGCGTAATCACCACGCTTGCTCAATGCGGGTTGGCCGCCCACTGCTGGGCACAGGTCGCCTCTCATACAGAGACGGATTGAGCGTAATCACCACGCTTGCTCAATACGGGTTGATATTAAGCAGTGCTTGACCGCAATTCCGCCTGATGGGAAGCAGTGACGCAATCATTGATGGTAAATCGCACTAGTTTATTAAGAGCCTATTCACTCTAGCCTTGAAGACACTCAAATTGTAGTCCGACGGAAACACCGCCGCTGGCAAAGTGTTCCGGTCCCTCGATGTACGCGGTATAAAGGAGGAGGCGAAACGCTTCGTCCGGGTCGTAGTGGTGTTAACAACGTAAGGGTGGAAATTCTAAACCAGTGCTTGACCGCAATCGCGCCTGATTATAAGCAGTGATGCAATCATTGATGGTAAAACGCGCTAGTTTATTAAGAGCCTTGAAGACAGAAATTGTAGTCAGACGGAAACACCGCCGCTGGCAATGGTTGCACTAATTAGCTTGTAGTGAAAAGTTTAGGTGCTGTTATCCTACTGATACCAAGTAAAAATAGGGTAACTCTTCTACTTTGGCTGGCTTAGTAGAAACTACGATAATTGGGTTTCTAGCCATTCTTTGTAAAACTCAACCCAGCGTCTATGTATTAGCTGCCACCGGATTAGAATTAATATAATTATGCAGCAACACGACAAGTCGACGCGAGGCATCGTTGCGGACCGTCTGACGTCAATGTTGCACGCGTCAAGAGTCGCGCGACAATGAAATTGTGACAGTGAATTCGCTTTTGTTGCAATGTATGAGTAATTGCACGAGTTTATTGCTGTGACTGTGTTCTTGTTTGGAGCAGGGAACCTTCATTAGGATATTGTGTAATATATTTACGAATGACTGCTTCTAGGGAAAATATAGGTAAGCTTCTGGTCTAATGGGCTGCTTAGAAAGGCAGCTGACAAACATAATATTATGGGAAATGATGAGAGGTCTCACTTTTTGATGCCGTAAAAGGATGAAATATCGTACTCAAACCGTTATTTATTTGCCAAAGTTGTTGACGCTTCAGCTTCAAACATTTTTATAACTTTTCAGGAGTTCTAGTCACTCTAAAATCAACTAAATTTTCATTAAAATAAAGTTGATATTTGTGTAAATTTCAAACATTTGACTTTACCTTAGATAATAAGTAGGTTTTTATTTTTAATTCTACCGTAGTTATAAGTTTCCTCGCGCCCCGCAGAAGTTAAATGAATACTACGTAACTACGTAACTATTTGCAGCATCTGAAAAACTATAAAAACGATAAGTCTGATTCCTTGTTTCAAAATTTTCAAGTATTTCATCTGAAATTGGTATCTGAAGCACTATTAAGAAAAGTGCTCATTCTTTTACTCTAACAGTTAGAGTAAAAGAATGAGCACTTTCAGCAAAAAAGCAGTTAGAGTCTAACTGCTTTTCATTCCAGGATACTTTACGTTTACTTACATAAACACGAAATACTCGTTTAGGCAACTGGATAGCTTCAACAACACCTTCGACTTGTGTATTCTGATACAACTGGATATTTACAAGCATTTGCTGCCATTTGGAGCAGTGGCGTCCTAATGGTATCGGCCGTGACTTGCAAGATGTAGGTCGTAGGTTCGAGGACTGTTGGAGGACTG
This sequence comes from Sesamia nonagrioides, assembly GCA_017933935.1. Classification (NCBI taxonomy): domain Eukaryota; kingdom Metazoa; phylum Arthropoda; class Insecta; order Lepidoptera; family Noctuidae; genus Sesamia; species Sesamia nonagrioides. The sequence goes on from JADWQK010002267.1 coordinate 75,083, forward strand.
TCTTTGTGATTTTGACGTTTGAAGGTGATAGATAGGTAGGTTGAGAATCAGTCTTCAGCTTAATTTGAAAAATAATTTTTGAATTTGATTCTTTTTGTTCATTTAAAGTCCTTGATATAGATACCATTATTTAATCGCAGTCGTAGCAAGCGTACTGCAGTCCAAGAATTCTAAACAATTTTTACTTTCAAACTGCTTTTGACAAGTAAAATGAACTTTAATTAACTTTTAATTACTAATTTTAACTTTTTAATTAACAACTAAATTGATGTAGAGACATTTCTAGACGAACACATAATATAATTTTTATTTTACCACTTAAATTCCGAAACGCATTCTACATATTTACCGACGGACTAGTTAAATTATTTGGAAAGTAACAATTTAATATACGTATTTGACACTATACGCCGGCGTACCGGTGGCGTAGCGGCGTAGTACCTACCTGCATGCGCGGCTTGTCATTGTTCCCACACAGGCTCATCAAGTATGCGCCTCTGAATTTTGAGCGGCGTATTCAAACATGTTCCCGTAAGCCTCTAAAATACGATTTTATTGACGCTTCACACGATATTACTGTAGTAAATGCTTTATACAGAATTGTTTGGCATACCTAGTAACATGCAAATCAATTTGAATAAATGCTGAATAAAATATATAGTCAATTTTCAGTAATATCGACGAATTAGTAAAACCATAGTTTATATTAGACAGCCTCCGTGGCGTAGCGGTAAGCGGTAGCGAACGCGGCCGTTGCGCAAGGAGGCGCGCGTTCGATCCCGGCACAGTGCAAATATTTGTATGCATGAATATGAATATTTGCACTGATCTGGTCGTGCCTCGGAAAGCACGTTAAGCCGTTGGTCCCGGTTGCCACACGAACATCTAGTGGCAGTCGTTACGGGTTGTTGGAGCCCTCAAAAGTCTAACATATGGTTTAACTGCAATGCTTAGATATCGCCTTCGGGTTGTGGAGGTCAGACGGCAGTCGCTTCACGGAAAATATTGAAGTTTAGCCAAAATCAGCAGTAGGACTGGTAAAGCGGACCCCAGACTCCAAAGCTGAATAAGCTACGGATGCGACTGGTGACGCTGAGATGATCATGATGAGTAAAACCATACCTAGTTTATTGCGGAGAATTAGTAAAACGATAAGGTATGTTTTTTTTTTTTTTTTTAAAATATTATAAACTAGTAAAGGATGGTAAAGGGCGCTAATTTATTAAGAGCCTATACACTCAAAAAACTGAGTGAATAGGAAGGAAAACTGCAGTTGGCCATGCTCCGTATGGCTTCACAAGAGATCATGCCGGAACACGTAAATAATAACTGTTATTATGTAAATAATTACAGGAAATATTGGTAAAAAAAACGGAATATTAATTGTGTTTGGGAAAAAATATAAATATCTTGTTGCCCTGTCATGAGCTGACATGGCAATAAGATATTTATATTTTCTTCTCTTTGTTCAAGTACTCTACCCTAAACCTAAATATTTAGTTGTTTTTGGATGAGAGATCTATGTCGAATGATGAAGCTCACGGAAATTAATAAAATAATCTTATTTAATTTCACTGTTAAGTAAATAATTCTTGAAAAGTTGTTCTTTATTTTATTTTATTTTATTTTTTATTTTATTTTATTAAGATATCCAACAGCAATTTACATATATGCTTACACTTAAACAAATATAATTCATAAAAGCCAGTAACAGGATATCATAGCTAAGTATAACATAAAAATGACCTTAACTTTTAAAACAATAATGTATCATTTTTTTTAATATATACATGCAAACATACACACTTAAACATATAATATATATTTATATTTATACACACACGCACACACACACACAAACTCCTGCTGGATAATTCATGTCGACAGCCTCTCAAGCACTTGCAACTTAAATTTTGATTTCGAAACGGTATAAATATCGATATCGCTGAAATATTTGTTAAATGTTTTAATAGCTCGTGAAGTGAATTCGTTGTTCCCGTAGTTTGTTTTCTTCAATGGAACATGAAAAACGTTATGAAAGGTATATCTAGGACGACATCGAGGTATGACTAAAGATATAAGTGACGTCAAAGAAGGGCAGTCGAGATTCGTGTTAACTATATCGTGAAGAAATGCTAAGTCAAGCATAGTTCTTCTGTTTTGCAAAGTGTCAATACGATAATGCTTACATGCTTCTTTGTAAGTGGAAAAATTTTTTTTTTGTCTGAAGTTTAAATGTTTTATAAAAATTTTTTGAAGACGCTCTATTTTATTAATATGTATATTGTACTGTGGGTTCCATATGATACTTCCAAATTCTATGATACTTCTTACATAAGCATAATACACCATCTTTACACAGCCTATGTCACTAAAGGGTTTGCAAACTCGTAAGACGAAGCCAAGATTTTAGTAAGCCTTGTCGACGATGATATTAATATGACTAGTTAGTGCCATTTCACTATCTAAATTTATACCCAAGTCACGAATTTCCAAGGTCCAAGGTCAATTTTATTTATTTCTTATGTAAGGAAATTAATCGCTTTACTACAGCGTAAGTTTTCTCGCCACCCACCAGACAAAGTCTTGCCGCCAAGCGATTCGTCGTGTGCCGGCATGATGTCTGGTGAAGCCGTACGGAGGACGGGTCTGAGCAGTTGTATTGCGATGTGTGGCGGGTACGATGCTCCAAATGTTATTGTGTCGGTAGTTTGATCGTGGAGGGTCTCCAGATCAATCTCCCTCTGGTGCAGCAGCGTTGGTCGTGTTGTTGGGTTTAACATTGCATCACCTCGCTCAACTGCCGTCTTCCTTCCTACTCACTAAGATTTTTAAGTGAATAGGCTTAATAAACTTGTGCGCTTTACCATCAACGATTGCATCACTGCTTACCATCAGGCGGGATTGTAGTCAAGCACTAGTTTATAATTATTAAAAAAAAAGCTAAAAGGCAAAAAATCGGTATTTTGACGTAGCAGCATACGAAATATCCAACATAAAAACGTTGCAACATTTTACCGCATCGAAAAACTAAGCACTAAGTTCTCGTGACTTTTCCATTTACGAGAGCGACTAGAATCGTATTTTAAAATATAATACGCTTTTATTTTGGAAAATTCCGCGAGTGGCTCTGGGGAGAGAAAGCTAATTTCAATTTCATTTAGTTCTGGCGCGATTCCATGTGCCGACCAGAGACTATGGCGTGCCTGTAGCGACAGACCGGATTTTTACTTACCTAGAAAATTGTACTGTGAGTAACTCATTTTCTTGATTGTTTACATTATATTGGTTTTGTGTATTAGATGCTGAAATACACTCTAATTACCATGTATTGAAATCATTTATAAGAATATTGCTAATTCATTGCTCCCTTGTGTTCGAAAAATGCGTCTACTCAAAACGTAAATGACCCAATTAACGTTGTTGAACTGTCAAAATGATACCTATTGCTACTGATAGTGTGTTACGCTTTTACCCCCCTGATTAAACAAGGCTCTTTAGAATCTGTCATTTTTCTAAAACCTACTTAATGAAATTGATTTCTAAAAACAATGGAAGGACTAAATGACCAGGATACCAAAGTATTGGGATTACCAAACTATTTCTGAAATGTTCTGAAATCTGAGGAAGGTGACGAGAGAAATGATGATATGATATTGCTGACTATTATTTATTTTAATACAATGTATTTTTAGCCCCACTTCTGGACAAAGGCACTTTTTTTCCACATACCTCCGTCCACAGCTACCATGGACTGCTGAGCTGCTTTCTACAGCTACCATGAGTTGTGATTGACAGAGTTTGGGAAGCCAGCTCCATTTTAGCCTTGCCGTGCCGCGAAATATTTTATCTTTAAGTGCCCATGGAGGAAACACAAAGATATTCTACAAAACAAATCAATTTCTTATTATACTTCAAGCGTCATGTAAAGACGGGATAGTCATATAGGTATACCTCATTAGGTATAATTCATCCTACAATACCTAATGAGGTATATACCTGGTATATATACCTCATTAGCAAAATATCTAAAACCCAGGTATTTTCAAAAGAGGAACATTGCATAACGACGTATCTAATCTATGGTGGCGAGTGCAGCTCCACGGAACCCTTGGGAGCGTTTGGGTACCGTAGGCAGATTACACCCTGTCTGAGCCCCAATACGCAATTTCATTGCAAGAGGATTTCGCATTTTTATCGGCGAATCTATCCAGTGTCTTTGCTATTAGAGTGCCCGCGCTTGAGAGGGGTTTTAGGTCTTTATTGCTTATTAATGTAAGGGGTTGTGTTTGTTTGTATGGTGGTATAGAGAAGTAATCGGTATTTTGTAATGTTTCAGACAACTCAATATGTATGACAAATTTTTGATGAAAAGGAGGTCTACTTATACGCTTTATATTATACAATATTTACTGTTAGACTTTATACAATATTTTTATGTAATATACCTATATGTATAACGGAATACCATGGTCATTGGTATTCGTAGAAGCTGATTGTTTTTACGTATATACATTTTTATTGTTCTCGCTTAACAGCGATCACAAACAAAATAAACTAAACCCGAACATCTCTATTAATTACAGAATTCGTACTTACAAGATATTCTACTGAAAAACAACATATTCATCAAATTCTCGTTGACAATCTGTCCTCAGCTCACAGCCGCTAGGCATTACTTTTATGAAAAACGTCATGGCGTCGTTGTTACAAGTCACACTCCTTTTAGAAGAATTTGCAGGTATCAATAATTAAGGTTACAAACTATAATTTGCTAATTCGTTTTACTATTTCTAAAACTCGATTTTAACATTCAATTCATTATTCATTGTTTAACATGTTTAAACATTTATTTAAAACATGTGCCATGCTTTTTCGTTTTATCAAGAGTCTATTTCTATTACACAAATATTAATCCAACTCTATTATAAAACTAACGGATGTCGCTTATTAATCATGAAATGAATTAACTATAGATAACTATTTTCTTAAACCTCAGTTTGAATAAACCCTCAATTATGGGTTGCTATCAAAGTAACCGGAAATCCTAATGAATCCTAACCTGAATGTGAATAAATATACATCAAATGATATCATGTTTTTAATTTTTATTGTTATAAACTGTTGCATCACCGCGATCCCACCCTGATGGTAAGCAGTGATGTAATCGTTGATGGTAAACCGTACCAATTTATCAAGGGCCTATTCGCTCTAGCCTTGAAGGCACTTAAATTGTAATCAGACCGTAAGATCACCGCAGGCAAATTGTTTCAGTCCTACAATGTACGTGGTATAACAGACGAGGCGAAATGATATTAAAAATATACACGGTTCATACCACTGTGTAAATTATGACATCATAAGAGGGCGTTTAATCTGCTTGTTTTTGGTAAAAGTGTCAGAATGATATAGGTTGCGACATGGAAATCAACAAAACAACCTAGTAAACAAGTATCAAATAAATAAAACGTATTTCCTTTTCAACCCCAAATATATATTTCTTAATGCTCCGTATCAAGCACAAAGTAATAAAGACTGACAAATAAAGTACATACATAAATAACTTCTAAACTTAGGTTCTAACTTTATCCACGGCACAGTCTGAGTGACATGGAGACAATTTAATTCGTGGTACATACCGTGCCAAAATATCAAACCGCCCTTACGGTAGATGATTCATATTATTCGCCTTCAAGACTTGATTACGCCAGTGATATTATAAGGGAGCAAGCACACGAGACAGACGCTTATATAACCGGTTAATTTTCGTAAGTAAATGTCGGCTGTATTTTCTTGAAATGTTAAAGAGGACTTGGAATATATAGAGAGGGTAACTTTAAACTTATTAGAAGTCGACTCTGTGTTTTGTTATTGGTGTCATCATTGTGACATTGTGTCTATATTGAATTCAACTTCAACTCTTGATCAATGGCCCCTGTGGAAGAGACACGCAATTTTGGCAATAACACGTGTAACAAATTATAGAAATTCTTCAAAACAGTCTTCTTAAACAGTCGAAAAAGACGGCCGCGTGAACCGTCTACGAGGGAGGTTTGAGGCAAAGTCATGATGTGGCCACTATGCTGCGATATTTTAATGTTCTTTATGAATTCACGCGCTTTTATTTAGTAAACAACACTATAAATAATTTACAATTCCAACGAAAAATGAGCGTGACACTCAGCTTTCCCGCCAAAACTCCTATATTGAATTCATAGAATAACTTTGTTCTAATACTCATGTCTTCTTTTATTGTCAAGGAGAACATCAATGTGTAATCCATGAAGCAAATATGCTCCATGGTGTAATCTAAGAATTTCTTGTCTTGTGCACCTAATTGATTTTATTACGAAATAAAGCCAATTACATCAGGTTTCAAAGTGGTGTAATTACAGAACCTTATCCAGAAAAGAAGGGTGCATATGAAAAACTCGAGTAGAACTGTTATTACGAAATGACGTGTTAAATGAAAACACGTCTTATTTGCATAATAAGGAGCTTGAGCGCTCCCCTAGGAAATGATGACAAGGAAGTTTTGAGAACGCAATGGGCGAGAAATGAAAAGCTACATTGAAGAAAAACATACATTGTTGTATATAGGTGGTATTTACAGTCAAAGCCAGTTAGAAGATGAAAAATAACAAGAAAAACAGAGATGGAAGACTAGAAAGAAAAAACTAGAAAGACTAATCAAATATTTTAAATCTATTTGAATTAGACACATCTTTGTTTCAAATGTCTTTGGTAGTCTTATTGCAGCCAACACTTAAATTTAATTAAATTTTAGCATAATAACATCAAAACTAAATATTCACCAGCTTACTTTGATCTAACTATTGAATCACATAGACAGTGTGTAATCCTCTCACTCAAAACCACCTCGTTAGAACTTGATTAGAGAGGCCACAATGCGATAACAAGCCAGGCTTACAAGCCAAACTTCTGATTATCTCGTTTATGGGTTTTGCAACTTTTTAAAGAAATGTCTTCGTGAATTAGTTGTATATCAGGAAATAATGCCGCGGGCGCGAGGAAGGGCGGGGGGCGCGGCGTCTGGGGGAACAAATTGACAATTTATACCGTATTAACAGACTGTTGCTTGGAATTGCTTGGGTTTGAGTGGACGGGTTTTTAAAGCGATAGGGGGAGTAGACGTGTCTTGTAAGTTGGTTTCGTTTCAAGTATGTTAGTGACATACACTTGAATTTATTTGTAGGAGAGATGTATCGCATTATCAATCCGTATGGTGACACTTATGATAAACGTAGAAAGATGTTTGAACTGCTGGGTCATAGGCCTCCTCTACATGAGAGAGTGGGCCGTATTCACCCCGCAGTCCCAGTTCTGATTGGTAGATGACACATGTCTTAGATATATTTGGTTCTAGGACCGGTTTTCTCACGATGCTTTCAAAACACAAAAAACGGAATTAATTAAAACATAAGTCTACAAAATTTCTAGAGTCTATGACTACTACTTACATATAAAACACACATCCACCACCATTCCACTATTAGATGGTCCACCGAGCAAGTGCGAAGTTTAAGTAGATGGTTCAAAATTGGCATATTACTCGACAAAGGCTATGCAATCGCAAATGCATTAGTCTAAGAGTGCTGGAGTCACCCGGCTTCTAGTCCTCCGCTGACCGTATGCAAACCTCCTCGGTAATCGAACCGACGTACCGTCTCAAGTGATTCTATATACCACTTCCAGATACTCCACGAGGAAAGGCTTCAGATCTATTTTGATTGTTTTGTTGAGGTTTTTATTAAATAAAATAATATGTATACAATATGTTAAGAAAACCTTTGCAACCATTTTTCTTTATAATTTATTGTTTCTATATGACTCTTTGATGACGAAATAAAAAATGATAATGGGTATATTTGTGTAAAAATGCCGTACATTCGTTAGAAGTGTACAATTACTTGCAGAGGTGTCTTGTAAGTGATGGAGGGAGTCGATGTGGGTGATTTGAAAATGTGTGTTTTACAGGGCAGCAGACTCTTTTACATGTGGGTGATTTGAAAATGTGTGTTTTACAGGGCAGCAGACTCTTTTACATGTGGGTGATTTGAAAATGTGTGTTTTACAGGGCAGCAGACTCTTTTACATGTGGGTGATTTGAAAATGTGTGTTTTACAGGGCAGCAGACTCTTTTACATGTGGGTGATTTGAAAATGTGTGTTTTACAGGGCAGCAGACTCTTTTACATGTGCTGCCACTGGTACTTCGGATAAAACTACTTTATTAACCAGAATTTCTTCATTCAACATTTTTTTTCCACGCTTAATAAGTGGTATTTTATCATTACATATTCACCAAACATTTCAATGTATATAATTTTTGAAAATGGTTGCAAGATATACTTCATTTTGCTTTTAAGGGATTTGTTCATAAACGATTATTAAAGTTAAAATTGACATTCAAACATCAAAAATGTATAAGTAGTTGAACAGTCACTAATTACTAGTTAACTTTAAGCAACGTTTATGGATAAAAGGGTAATGTTTGATGTGTTAGAAAATTTGGTTAAATCGAAAGGTGTGTTAAAGTATTAGGTAGATACCCAATGGAATAGTAATGAAGTCTGTTTTAGAGTTAAAAATGATAGTTATATTTAGTGATAGATTCTGATGGAGTTTTGGCAAAATTGTGGAAGATATTCCACGGACGCCATTGATTAAGAGTTGAGGTTGAATCTCACCTTGATTAAAGAAGAAAAAGAAGAGTTTTAGACTAGGTTTTTAGAGGTGTTTCTTTTTTGGAAATGGGTCACACTGTCACGTCCTGTAAGGGATACGTCGAATTACAAGTTACTCTGTATATTCCATTTAGAATTTTCCCTATTTCGGTTAAAACTAAAATACCAATACAAAATACACACATCGTTCACAAATTCCCTGCTCGTACCAGCGGCTCGTAAACTGTAAATACCAGTTAAGAGCCCAAAGACAAATGAAGCACCTTATCCGCACGGCGCGAAATCAAGACTAATATGCTCACGCTTGCAATTTAAAAGGGTAAGTCAGGAGTTCAGGACGGAACTCTTTAAGACTTTGATGAAGATTTCCTTGTTAGGGAATTAGTTCGAGGAGATAAGGAGGTAAATGATTGTTAGTTAGGATCTAAGTAAATAATAGCCGTGTGTTTTATTTCAGGGTTACATTTTCTTCTTATATAACTTCTTTATAATAGAATAGAATACTCTTTATTATGTATACCATATAAATTACAGAACATATAAATATATTGATTGTACAAAGGGTGACACAATATTTCTTTTTTAGTGTCGTTGACAGGACTGGATTTCAGATCTTGTTAGCCTAAAACTGTGCCACTTCTACGGTTACCGTTTGTGGCAGCGAAGAGGTGATTTTGATTGCATATTGGATACAAATGGAGCAGTTCTTCTCTTCTTCTTCAGAGAGGTCCACTGCTGAACAAAGGCCTCCCCCAAGGCTTTCCACGATAACCTCATACATCGGTTCTTGTGCTGCCCGCATCCATCCGCTTCCCGCAACCTTCACCAGGTCCACCTTGTAAAGGGCTTTCCTACGCTGCATTTTCCGGTACGTGGCCGCCACTCCAGAACCTTACTGCCCCATCGGCCATCGGTTCTGAGAGCAATCACTTCATTTTAGCGACTGGAAGAGCTATGTGTGTGATTTTTGTTCTTCTGCGGATCTCCTCATTTCTGATTAAGTACGCAGGAGCACGGTTTTCGACAAAGCTTCACATCTACACGTCGCTGCCGTTCCATAGAGGTCCAACTTTACTAGGTTCGGAGACGGTTCAGGGGCAGCCGCTAAATGTTACTCCCTGCAATGAGATGCTCTTTTAGTGGTCATAGAAAATTGGAGGAGTACTACTCCTACTGTTCGCGAAGGGCCTCCAGATCAATCTCCGTCTGGCGCAGCATCGTTAGTCGTGTTGTTGGGTTTAACATTGCGTCACCTCGCTCAACTGCCGTTTTCCTTTCAATTAAACTAGCGCACTTTACCATCAACGATTGCATCACTACTTATCATCAGGCGGGATTGCGGTCAAGCAATAGTTTATATTAATAAAAGGAAAATGTCCAAAAACGGGCGAAGTTACTGACTCCTGTAACATAAGTAGCAATTAGCACGGGTGTCACAGCTTCAAATTAAATGTAACTCCTTTTTTACGACTTTTACAGGACTATGTATTCCAGTCAAAATAAAACTTTATTATTAATAATATTTAACAAACAAACACTAGTGACAGATCTAGTTTTACACCTACTCCTATCTGCTATAAGAACTTATTTTAAGTAGAAGGAATTAAAGTTAGCAGTCGACTTTGATGGCTGTCATCGGCGATAAAAATTAAAAAGTAATAAATATGCAAACGAACCAAGTTCCCAACTTAGACGATTGGCGTAAAAATCTTCTTTTAATAACCCTTTTTATGCGCTAGGTGATTTTATTAACGATGTCTTACAGAACGTAATCAAAGTTTATTTAAAAATGTACTTTGTTTGTTGATTTACATGATTTAAGAACACGGGAAATATAATTATGCAGATACACAGATTACTTGATTTAAAAACCTGGGAAATATATGCAGCTATACAGTTTATTAGATTTAAAAACATGGGAAATATATGCAGGTATACAGTTTATTAGATTTAAAAACATGGGAAATATATGCAGGTATACAGTTTATTAGATTTAAAAACATGGGAAATATATGCAGGTATACAGTTTATTAGATTTAAAAACATGGGAAATATACGCAGCTGCACAGTTTACTATTTATTAATTAAAAACTAAAAAAATAAAGAGCGCTTGATAAGGTCTTTAAAATCTTAGAAAAATACAAGTTTTTATAGATATAAAAACTTGTATTTTTCTAAGACACAGGACAGGACCGGAATGTCCTGTTAAAATCCAAACTAATATTATAAATGCGAAAGTAACTCTGTCTGTCTGTCTGTTACGCTTTCCCGCTTAAACCTCTCAACCGATTTTGATGGAAAAGGACATAGCCTACCTTTTATAGAAAAATTTTATGTTCCTGAGGGAAATCTAAAAAGCGCGATATAACCGAATTCCACGCGGCCGAAGCCGCGGGTGGAAAGCTAGTAATATTATAAACGTGAATGTTTGTTTAGATGGATGACTGTTTGTTAGTCTTTCACGCAAAAGTTACTAAACGGATTTGGATGTTTGCCAAACAAATAGTTTGTAACAGAGATTAACATATCCGATATTCTCACGGGTTCCGGTGAAACTACGGGGCGCTACTAGTACCTACATACATAAGTAAACTCGCACCTTTATCCGACGGGGTTGACCAGATATTACATAACGATGCTCATAAGCTACAATCCTTTTTTATTTGTTTTGGATGGGAAATCCTCAAATGACCTCTCCCGCTCTGGACGGAGCAGAAGGACGTGCCAGACTTTTCCTGACTAAAACCCACCCGTGTTCCATCACTTGCTTGTGCGCCAGAGTTACGGTTTCTGCTACGATCCTTACATCTGTCCAATGTTTTTATAAATACTTATACAATATGTAAAGACAACCCTGTCCGACCCTTATGGATAATAAAGGTTAGGTAAACACTTGACCAAATATAATATAAAATTTTACCATAGTAACAATACTAATGAATTTTGAAATAATCCTTTTTTCTCGGGAATAGATTCCAATTTCCCCGAAATTTGGTTATTTTTAAAAAAGTGACAACACCGGTATTATTATAAGCGAATAGCGACGCGACCACGTCACAGGTGCCGCGTGCCCTGCCCCCCTCCGCCCGCGGAAGGGGTTGTTTACCGCACATGTATTAAGTTCCCTCTTTTTGCGAAATAATATTTATTTTTTTAGGGGGATTTTTTTTTAAGTTTAGCCTTTCTTTGTGGCCATTAGTAGAATCAGTTATCGATACCTAACAATACCTTCACTGATCGGACAGGGTTTTCTTTACATATTGTATAACGTTATTTTTTTTTTTGCGAGACCTGAATATAGTTTGTTCAGAATAAGCAACTGAATTGATTCCAATCATTTTTAAACCATGTTATATATTTTCCCAATATATTTAGAAATTGTTCCAGTGTGGATATCAAGCGCGCGCACGCAGCATTACGATAGATCATAGTACTTGCCCGCGCAACAGCTAACGCCAGAGGTCAATGCACCGGGCTCGCCCGCCTGACCGGAGCTTTGGCCGTATTTTTGTTTTGACAAGCAAGTAGAATAGCAAGCTCATAACTTTGTGGTTTTTAATTATATCTTTTTGAAATTTTGTACATAGGTTCTTTACTTAAAAATACTGAACACGTGTTTCGGGTTTCGCAAAAACAAAAAATAATTTCGTATATATTTATAAAAACATTATTCAAGAAATCAAGAAATCTTAAATATTAGGTACTCTCGGATATACTTACGAGGGCTGTATAATATAGACCATTACCCTTATATTACAAGGTCAATGGTCGTTATTGTCTTGATAAGTCTTATCAAACAACATTTTTTTGAGAACATTGCTGAATAAATATAATCTCTCTACCACATATGCCATCACCAACTGCTCAATGTCACTATCACCCTTACAATAAGCGTCATAATAAAGATACTCCTACAAAATCTCTACTGGCCAGTGTTGTGCCCGTCAATACAGTATGTAGTTATTATGTGATTCATCATTACGTGTCAGCTATGTTTTATGACCGGCGTCGCCCGGCGCTGCCCAATTTCACGCACCAACACCCGCTATATACTCGCACCGCACAGTATTTCCAAATATGCGAGTCGTTAGAATGGACTGTGATTTTTAGAGAAGAATGATGTGAGTTTTTAATAAGTAATTGTTTTTTTGAATGGAATGAACAATTTGTTATTTTATTTTTATTATACAGGCTATTTTATGTATCCAGTGTGCAAACTAAAACTATGAATTTAGCACATTAAAGAAGGTTCGCAAGGAACTCAAGTGGCTCCCAATCCGCCTTCGCAGGAATACTAGGATTTTATGTCTCCTCTTCAACAGCTTACACAACCCGTATTATCCTTCCTACCTGCGTGAGCGTTTTTCTTACGCGCGCTCTAGCGGCACATCCTGTAGATCACACCTAAGATCCATCCTTAAATGTCATCCTCATAAAACGATTTACTATTCCTATTCCTTCTCTGTACATGCTGTAAGATTGTGGAACCCACTCCCGCCTAACATTCGTGATTTAAACACTATTTCTAAATTTAAACGTCGATTAAAAGAGCATTACCTTTCCTCTATATTGTGAGAATTTGTTTATTATTTATACATATTTATATATTTTAGTATTATGTATTTATTTAAGTATACTTATACAATTATTTGGACAGCCTCCGTGGCGTAGCGGTAGCGAACGCGGCCGCTGCGCAAGGAGGCGCGGGTTCGATCCCCGCGCTGTGCAAATATTTGTATGCATGAATATGAATATTTGCACTGGTCTGGTCGTGCTTCGGAAAGCACGTTAAGCCGTTGGTCCCGGTTGCCATACGAACATCTAATGGCAGTCGTTACGGGTTGTGGGAGCCCTCAACAGTCCAACAATTGGTATAACTGCAATACTTCGATAATATCGCCTTCGGGTTGTGGAGGTCAGACGGCAGTCGCTTCATGGAAAAGATCGAAGTTTAGCCAAACTCAGCAGATAGACTGGTAAAGCGGACCCCGGACTCTAAAGCTGAAAAAGCTTTGGATGCGACTGGGATTAACGCTGAAAAGATGATGATGACTAATACAATTATTTTTGATTTATATGTTTAGGTTATCTATATTTAATATTATTACTTTTATACTTATCATATTCATATTTTATTTCCTCCTTGTTCTTACACACTATTGTCTACATTTCTGTTTTACTTCTCCTTTCGCAGGTCTGCCGGAAGAAATTTCTTCAGAAATAAGCAGCATATTTGTACTCAGACTTTAATTTTGTCATACTTATCTATATGTATTTTATTGTGTGTACATAAATAATAAAATAAATAAAGTATCTTTCACATTTTGTGTGTGATACCTATACTTTCAGTTTGATCCCGCAGTAATTTTATCAAAATCGGGTCAGTAGTTTGGTTTTAAACCAAAAAAATTGAAGTATACGAATTTGTGTCGTCTGCTTGCTAGCCTTTTCCCAACTCTATAGGTGTTAGCGTCCAGTTTGATCGGATGCAGCTGGATAACAGTACTTTTCATAACTAAAAAGTCTAAAGTAATAAAAAAATATACAAAAAATCAACTTCCAAAAAAGCTCTTAAGTGAAAAATAATTAATTTCCAAAATCGGTGGCAAAAGCAGACGGTATTTTTTTTATGAGAGTTTTGTATAATATTATTACTGTATTTAAATTTGGACTAAACTATGTCTGTATTGTTAGTAAGTCTGTAAATAAAACATATACAGTATGTTAACTAACAGAGGGCGTTCCCGTTAACCCGAAATAGTATAGCATACATACATGCTAAAAAAATATTTCCATTCGAAAACAAAATGTTTTAAAAATTTTTCCAATATGAAAATATTCAATAAAAATTTTAAATTGACATGTAAAAGAAACACACTGTACACGCGAACATGAAAGACGGCAACGTCGCAATTTATTTATACATGACGACTACTATTTTGATTTAAAACAGGAGGTTTCAAATTTATTTCCAATTATATTTTTTTTTATTCGGATTTTTTTATGCATATTTTTCTATGCTGATATTTTTATTTTAATCTATTAATGATATATATTAACGAGTTTAAGGGAACGCCCTCTGTTATTTAACATACTGTATAATGCATCATCATCATCATCATCATCTCAGCGTTAATCCCAGTCGCATCTAAGGCTTTTTCAGCTTTAGTGTATGGGGTCCGCTTTCACCAGTCTAATTGCTGATTTTGGCTAAACTTCGATCTTTTCCGTGAAGCGACTGCCGTCTGACCTCCACAACCCGATGGCGATATCGAAGCATTACAGTTAGACCAATTATTGGACTTTTGAAGGCTCCAATAACCCGTAACGACTGCCACTAGATGTTTGTATGGCAACCGGGACCAACGGCTTAACGTGCTTTCCGAGGCACGACCAGAGCTACACTACGCCACGGAGGCTGTCATTGCATTGCGACAGTGCAACATAATATTATGTCTACTTTAGATGATTTACCCACACTAAAATTTTTGAATTATTAGTCCTATCAAGCACCAGTGCCTAATCCTATCCTAATATCAAGAAATTAGTCTAGGTAATCAGAAATCAGAAATCAGAAATCAGAAATATTTTATTTGTGATACATAGGTACAGTGGTTAGGTATTCATATTTGAGGATAAAGTGCGCTATGATCAGCCTATTATAGGCATACAAATACAAAAAATAAAATAATAAAATTACATTATACAGATTACATTATAATAGGGATAATTAAAGTCAAAAAGTCATAATAATTTTTAAGTTAACGTCAAAACCATTCTGATTTAAATACAACATGGCCAAATAAGCAAATCCCATAATGTTATCATAATGAAGTCAAAACAATTGATCAAATATATGTCAAAATAATTTGGACTTAAATAATACAAAGTCAAAGAAAAAAAAAAAAACAATTATACAATGTCAAGATTTGTCCAATAAAAAGTCCGATACACTATAATAACATTTTTGACACAACATACTTCTTAGTTTTACTTTAAATGAATTTACAGGCAATTTTTTTAGCTCTTTCGGTAATTTATTATATATAACTGGTGCCATGTGAAATAGACTTTTATACATTAAGGCAGTATTCGTTCTTGGAATACACAAACGACTTTTGTCCCTTTGGGTCCGATTGAGAGCTACAGATACTAAAGTAAACAAGTGAGGATTTTGTTTAACGAAAGCCGCTACTTCAAATACATATAGTGAGGGTAGTGGTAGAATGTTGTGCTTCTTAAAGAAAGGCAGACAGCTCTCTGTTGACTTTAAACCAAACATAGCTCGAATGCAACTTTTCTGGGCTTTAAAGGCAATATCTTTGTCGGTGGAATTCCCCCAAAAAATTATGCCATATCTGAGAACAGATGCCACCAGCCCATGATACGCAATTATAAGGGCACCGGAATTTATTTTATATGCAAGTGTATGTAGAGCATAGGCAGATTTACTAACGCGTTTGCATAGTTGTTGAATATGTGGCTTCCAGGTCATTTTGTCATCAATATATAGGCCTAGAAATTTATAATTGTCTACTTCCTCTATTTTTTGCATGTTATAATTTATATTTAGGTTATTTGGTGCCGGTAAACGTTGTCTAAAGTACATTAATTTAGTTTTGCTTAAGTTGGCTTTAAGGTTATTGATATTAAGCCAATTCATGACTGAGTTCAATGTGTTGTTTATGTCATCTTCATAAGAACTTAGATCTTTACACTTAACAGTTACTGTACTGTCATCCGCAAAAAGAGTTACAGGATTATCAGTGGCATTGGGTAAGTCATTTATATACAATATAAAAAATAGTGGCCCCAAAACAGTTCCTTGAGGAACACCGTAATTTAGTTGACGTTCACATGATCTGAAAGTTTCTTCTTTTCTTGTTATGACATTCACTCGAGTCAATTCAGTGTATTGGCGACGGCCTTTGAGGTAAGATTCAAATAATTTTAAAACATTACCTCTTATTCCATATTTATTAAGTTTACCTAACAATAAATTATGTTCAACATGATCGAAAGCCTGCGTCATATCCATCAAAATAGAGCAGATAGGTATTCTTTTATCAACATTAACCATAACAAAATTCAGAAAGTCATATATGGCCATATTTATTGACTTATTTTGTCTGAAACCTTTTTGTTCTTGTGCCAGAATATTGTTACTCTCTAAATAGTTATTTAGTTCTTTGTAAATATGCTTCTCAAAAATTTTGGATATAACCGGAACCAAGGCAATAGGTCTATAGTTTTCTAGACATTCACTATTATCTTTCTTGAAGATTGGTTTTATGACAGAAGTTTTTAATTTGTCGGGGTAAATTCCAGCTTCAATAGATATATTTATCAGATAGGAAAGATGAGTAGAAATATTCGCAGCAATATACTTCAAGACTTTAGTTGATATCCCATCATAACCTACACTGTTCGTGTTTTTTAAACTTCTAATAATCTGAAATGCATCATGTGGTAAGCATGCCTTCAAAAACATAGACTTTTGCTTAGTAGACGTTAAAAAGTTATAATGCATGCTGAGTGAATCATCTCTGGGTACAATTTTATCTATGAAATAATTATTAAAAGCGTCAGATATTTCACAAGGGTCAGTTATTATTTTGTCATTTATTTTAATGCTAGATATAGTGTCATTTGGTACATTTTGTTTAGATTCGTTTATGATCTTCCATGCTGATCTACTTTTATTATCTGACACGCTAATTAAATGATTATTTTGTGCACGCTGTGTTAATTTGATTACTTTTTTATATCTTCTAGAAAATTGTGTCAGTTTAGTTTTATTAACCTGGCTCGATTTTTTCCTGTATTGCCATAAAAGATCACGTTTTTTGATACTACAAGCCTTAATTCCTCGCGTTATCCATTTAGCTTTACGATGTGTATTAATTGTTATATATTTAAATGGAAAGCAAAGATCATAGAATAACTTGAACAAATCAAAGAAAGCATTATAGGCTATATTTGGGTCAGAGGCTGAGTACACTTCCGAAAAAGACAATTTCTCTATACAAGTTCTAAACTTCTTAAGATTTTCCTCAGAGTAATCTCTACGCTTAATTTTCCAGCTTTTTATTAGACACACTTTTTTGACCTGACACCTCAATATCTGAGCCGTGTGGTCTGATAATGCAAAGTCAATCACTTCTGCTTTACATTTATTTTGGTAGTTGTGAGCAAAGTTATCTATGCATGTTTTGCTAATTTGCCTGGTTGGTTCGGTTATCTTAAGTCTTAGGTTATAGTTAAGAAGCAAACATTCAAATTCGGATGTGATGTTATTTTGTTTTAATATATTAATATTGAAATCCCCAGCAACTACAATATTGTGCTTTTTATAGGTTGTACTTACATATTTAAGCATCTTATCTAATCTTTCAAAGAAATTAATTAAGTTACTAGCAACCGGAACCCTATATAAACAGATAATAATAACCTTGTAGTCTACTAGTTCTATTGCAGAGCATTCAAAAGTTGAGCACTCAGTGAATAACACTGATTTTGGAATCACTTTCCAATGATGACCTTTCTTCACGTAGATGCACGACCCTCCTCTGTTAGAATTACTTCTGCTAAAGTAGGCAGCTATGCTAAAATTGGGTATTATACATGTACCTTCATAGCCTGTCATCATAAAATGTTCAGTCAGACAA
The DNA here is from genome assembly GCA_017933935.1 of Sesamia nonagrioides. Lineage (NCBI taxonomy): Eukaryota > Metazoa > Arthropoda > Insecta > Lepidoptera > Noctuidae > Sesamia > Sesamia nonagrioides. Next base: position 93,458 of record JADWQK010002267.1, read on the forward strand.
ATAACATCAATATCATTATTATTATCTGATAGTTCTTGCAAGCAGATCGCTAATGCATCCAACTTGCTTCTCAAACCTGCAATATTTTGGTGCATTATGGTGATATATTTATGACCGAAAAAGCTTCTGCGGAGTAGGTTTCAAGATGTCATTATGAGTCGGTGACATTTCAATGTTTTGGTCAACTTCATATTTGCAGCTAGTGATGGAAGATTCTACGTAAACAATCATTCTATAAATATCCTTGAATAAAAACTTCATTCCAAAACTATTTATCGCACCAGTACGTCTGTTAAACATAGTGTCGTCATATACCAAATTCTTATTACTGTCCAAAAAATAAGCATGTTCGTGAGTAATGGTATCTAAATATAATAAATTGTTGAAAGTTTCTACTCTTGAATTGTACAAATAGTTGTTTGTAAAAAACTTGTACGTTGGGGTGCAAATAATTATATTAGTATTTGTGATTTCTTGCAAGGTTTGTCTAATCTGTAATATACCATCATAATACCTATTCGTAGTTTTAAAGTCCTCCTCACCTAGTAGAATAACGCAGAAGTCTAATAAAGTGAAGTTTGCTAACTTTTCTCTAATACCTTTTAGCAAAACTTGTATATTTGCATGGGGTGTGATATAGTGACAGATTTCACAATTCTCAAAAACGTTTTCTGCTATATCAAGCAAGTTATTTTTATTGTCTGTGCTTATTATACATATTTTGTTACGTTTTGAATATGTTTTCGTTGTATTAACTGTTTGTACTTCTGGTTTATTAATCTTCGGTTTAATCGTTTCTGTTTGTGTTTGTTTATTGGTTTTATTGTTATTGCTTTTTTTCTTTTTTGAGCTGGATGACTTTAGTTTTGTGGGTGTTGTAGTTACTTTCTTATAAAGATCATTATTTTTACTCAATTTTTCGTTTAAAGATTTCAGATTACTGTTCTCTAAAGACAAAGATTCAATTTCTAAGTGAGCGCTCTGTAGTTCTAATGTAAGATTACTAATTTGTTCACGTAGTTTCTTAATTACATCGTCTTCGTCATCGGACATTTCTGGTACACTCGTAACAGTCTCATTTAATGTTGGTGTGGCGGCTATTACCTCACTGTCATTTAATATTGAGTCAGACTTGGTTCTCGTACGGCGGAACGTGATATTATCCAGAAAATTCATGTTTGATTTCTACGCGATAGCTTTAAAATATGATATAAACTTTAAAAAAGTATCGCTAGCTCTGGGGATCGAACTCGCGACACGCCGCCTACGCAATATTGCAGGCGCAATTGCTACCTCGAGACCAACTGTACAGTTACGTTCTTAAACGAAATAATGATTCTTATTCGACATATATTCACTTTAAAATTTAAAAAAAGCCGTTAAGATGACTCATGCTATAATTATTTTTGCACTATTTTTTCCACAATATCAGTTTTTTTGTAACTATTGTGTTCAGAATTTTCATATGCTTTAAATCACACTTTTCACCTCACTAATAAACACCCAAGTTTATAGAAAAAAGTTTGTGAATATTCAAAGTAAATAATGTAAATATAGTTTTTGTTTATTTTGTGCTATTTTGCTACAATTGAAGTTAATTACAATTGATTTAACACCTTAACGATTGTCACTAGAAAGTATTTAAGATTTTAATGTATTAGTTTATATAAGACGTTTAATGCACTTCGTTATGATGATATTTTTATTTATCGTTTTTGTTCAAAAAGTTCACTTTTTACACAGGATATAACACTTGTCCAAACAGTTAATATTGTAATGACCAGATTTGCGTAGAATTAATCACAAATAAACACCATAATCTATTTTTATTAAAAATAATACACGGAGCACTTTACTTTGATGTTCGCTTGTCGACAGTCTACCCTCAACTCTACGGTACTAATTTCTTCTTTACGAATATTTGTCCATTACAACGTGAATCTTAGTGATGCTAGTGATTTTATAATGTAATGGAAGTTCTTTTTTATGCTGAGATGGGAGTCTGTTTGGCCTCGCAAAGGTATTCTCTCAATCTTCTTTGTATTGTTAATTTTATTTGTTTGTTTTAAATGTACTTTTGTTAGTATTAATTTCCCCCTTTTTACTCTTTGTGTTTCCTGTGCATGTCCCAAATGTATCTCTATTATTTTTTTTATAAATGATTGAATGATTAAAAATAATTTAAACCAATTATGTTAAATTATAAAAGAGAAAAAAGACAAGAATGAATAATGAATATACCGTTTTCTCTTTCGACTGACCACCAGTGCTCCGACGGCTTATACCTATCTGAAGATCACATTTAATTCTTAAATTTATAGCAATAATTAACAAATTAAACTTCAGTTAATTACACAGGCTAATTCTTTCAAGCCAGCATTTCAACCCGCAAATGTAAAACAGTAATAATGAAGTTCTACATTGAGCTCCGTCATTGCCCCCGACGCGCCAATAAAGCCGAGGTCTAGATTTATGAGAACACACGATAATCATAAGCGGAACACAACACGCGTTTTATTGCCCGCCGGCATTCTACACTCAGCTTTATTTGCATATTATTCCTTTATTACTCTCTCAGAATTCATATGCTAATGTCAACGACGATATTTTCGATCCCAGCGGTATCCTTACGGATGTGACCCTAAAGATTTCGACACGTTTTATGTGTGTTTCAGCGGGTTCCATTTGAATATGTTTTAAGTTTGCGAATTTATTATGTGTTAGAAAGTTATGGTCAGTTTTCTTTGGAGGGTCACGGGTCTGAGGAAGGTCTTTTGTGTTTAACGGAGTCAATAAAGATGTCTTTTGATCATTTTGCTGACTGTAATCCCAGTCGCATCCGTAGCTTTTTCAGTTTCAGAGTCTGGGGTCTGCTTTACCAGTCTAACTGCTGATTTTGGCTAAACTTCGATATTTATCGTGAAGCGACTGCCGGCTGACCTCCACAACCCGAAGGCGACATCGAAGCATTGCAGTTAGACCAATTGTTGGACTTTTGAGGGCTCAAACAACTTGTAACGATTGCCTCTAGATGTTCGTATGGCAACCGGGATCAACGGCTTAACGTACTTTCCGAAGCACGACGCTTTCCTGTGCAAATATTCATATTCATGCATACAAATATTTAATGCATACAATATTTGTACTGTGCGGGAATCGAACCCGCGCCTCCTTGCGCAGCGGCCGCGTTCGCTGCCACTACGCCACGGAGGCTGTAAATTTTTCTGACTGTTCTAAGCTCACTTAATCTAGTTTATGTTTCATGGAATACCCAAGCTGCCATTGGCTAAGATATCTGTAACCTGATGCTGCTCTTTTTAATATGCAGAGTACGGAATACTAAGCCCTTACACTTTTGAAAAATTAAAGTTGCGAATGCATATTTTAGCAGAATAAAAACTAACCATATCATCTTTTATTCTTTTTTTTTAAATATATATAAACTAGTGTTTGACTGCAATACCGCCTGATGGTAAGCAGTGATGCAATCGTTGATGGTAAAGCGCGCTAGTTTATTAAACCAATTCGCTAGGAATAAACATTAGTGAATAGGTAGGAAGACAGAAGTTAAGCGAGGTGATGCAATGTTAAACCCAACAACACGACCAACGGTGCTGCGCCAGAGATCTCCCTCTGGCGCAGCATCGTTGATCGTTGATCTGCAGACCTTCCACGACCAAACACCCGGCACAATAACAAAGTGAAGCTAAATTGCACGTTTTGTTCAGAATTAGCAACTGAAGCGATTCCAATCATTTTTACAACATGTTACATTTTTTCACAAATACAAATTGTTGCAGTGTGGTTACTGAGCGCGCTACGCAGCTTACGCGTTCAGTTGACGCCACAGGTCAATGCACCCGGGTTGCCCGCCCGAACAGAACGCGGACCATATTTTTGTTGGGACGACCAAGTAGGACAGGCTATAATAACTTTGTGGTTTTCATGACATCTTTTTGAAATTTTGTACATAGATTCTTTACTTAAAAATATTGGACACCTGTTTCGATTTACGCATAAGCAAAAAATAATGTTGTATACAAAAGTCGCGACTCCATAAAAACTCTGGTTTTTTTTTAATCCTACGCCAGGATATAGACACCCGTGAAAACGAAAACTTTGTTGCGTTACCAGATAATGTATGGTACCCAGCCACCCATGAAATGGTTTTATTCCGAGCAGCGATACCCAGCCGTCTTGTTCGACGCACCTGTGATATTCCGGGCTTACTTCTAACCTGCTAATTGCTAAGAGGATTTCGGAATTAACGAGAACAGATCAGGTTTTTGCGTTGAATACCTAATTTAGAATTGAGATGGATCGTCTTTTGTTAAGTGTTAAATGTTTATTAGGTGAAGTACTTAAGTGATTTCATGGTACAGGCGGATGTTTATGGTTCCCTTATTTTTAACAAAATAATCTACATAGATATGTGTCTTATAATAATATAATTAGGGTAACAGAATAATGAGAGATAATAAGTTTTAGAAAACTTTCAGTAATTTTTTATATGTATTTTATTTTATTTATTTATTTATTTATTATGGCACACCAACGACATTTTTACAATAATAGAAGTTTAAAAAGCAGTCACAGGTCTTCAGTTTTGTGTAAATACATCACTTATAGACACTTATCTGAATGTTAAAATCTATTACTAATATATAAAGCTGAAGAGTTTGTTTGTTTGTTTGTGCGCGCTAATCTCAGGAACTACTGGTCCGATTTGAAAAATTCTTTTTGCGTTGGATAGCCTATTAATCCAGGAAGGCTTAAGGCTATATGGCATCCCGCTATAATTAATAGGAGCAGAGCAGTAACAAAAAATGTTGTGAAAACGGGAGCTGACGCAGACGTACATTTTGCTTCCATTATTTTAACAGGTGTTATTTTATATTAACTCAGTTCTCTTTAATTTTTTTTTTGGAAGGGGATGAACAGCGCGCTCAGTTACCATTGAACTTAGCTCATGAGGAAATGCAATATTAGTAAAAGCAGTGAACGCGGAAGAATGTTACAGCAGTGTAAGTTGTTAGTTTGGGATGAATGTGATGATATTCCACAAAAGGGCAATTGAGCACTAGATCGCACAATAGGGGACATCAAAGGCAACCAAGATATGGTTACGAATGGACCTTATGTCGATGGCATAAGGTTCAATATCGCGTGACATGCAGTGAGTCACTTTTAAGCCCTATTCCTCCAGATCTAGACATTTTCTAGGTACAATAATAAAACGCATTACTAGACTTAGGACGGCCTTTCGAATGGTACAGGTCTCAACAGTTTTGTCAACAAAGTGTCGACATCGAAATTTCTAGAAACCCGTTTCCGGAAATTACCGTAGGTACTTCCGAGTGACCTCGAAGTTATGTGCTATTATTATTACGTCTAGAGGAATCTGGAATGTTCGATCAGCTGGACTATATATAGCACCGTGATGCCGGCGCAGAGTCAGTCTACACTCGACTAGCGATACGAAAACAGCGACAGTTAAGAAGCGATCTTAAAGAAGACCTACTGCGACAACTGTAACGAGAACTGTAAGTACTACGTGAAGAAACATCTGTAGCGTTATTGTGTGTTTACAACACGGACTTTGTGGACATAAGGGAAGACTTCGGTGCAACGTCAGCGACATTCTACTTGTCATTGCCTACAATCGACTGTACCTTCGTTGCCAATAAACTTCGTAACCCCTAACCGGCGTTTAAGTACCCCTAGCCCGTAACAATTGGTGTCAGAAGCGGCATGCCGGTCACGCCAAGGGAAGACGAAAGAGTTCGCACGCGACGACAAGCAGCGATGGATTTGGCGCGTCAAGAGGAAGAATCAGTTGGCATTCCCGCACCCGGAGTAGATGCGGCCGTCGTAACACCGACGAATGTGAGTGCGCCTACTACCACCACTATTCTCGGAAGCGGTGGATGCGATTTATCGGCGTTGCTGGCTCACTTGACGGTGCAAATAAAAAGTATGGCAGAGTCCCAGGCAGCAACCCAGGCACAGATTAAAAGTGTGGCAGAATCCCAGGCAAAATCCCAGGCAGAAATCCAGGCACAAATCAAAAGTGTAGCAGAATCCCAAGCAGAATCTCAGGCAGAAACCCAGGCTCAAATAAAAAAATCCCAGGCAGAAACCCAAGCAAAAATAGATGAATCCCAGGCAAAATCTCAGCAACTAGTATTAGAACTAAACGAAAAGTGGGAAACAACCAAAGAAGAGGTCAACGAGCTTAAAATAAAAACAGTAAAACAAGATGCCCGCATGGACCAGCAAGAAGCTCGTATAAAGAAACTAGACAATACCATCATGGAGCTTGGGAAAGAAATAGAAAGAGTACAAAAAGGAGGTATCAAAGGTGTGGTACCGGTACCTAGTGCTTTGCCGACGTTCCAAGTACCTCATTTTGATGGAACAACGTCATGGGTGGCCTTCCGTCTACAGTTTGAAAAAGTCGCAAAAGGCAACAATTGGGACGACGATCAAGCGGTAACCGCTCTTACGCTTGCTCTGCGTGGTGATGCAGTACAAATTCTCGAAAATATTTCCGGCGATTGCAATACCCTAGCCTGTCTGCTAGAAGCGTTGGAGTCTAGATACGGGGAGAAACACCTCGAACATGTTTACAGGGCTCAACTCCGCGACCGCACACAGAAGAGCAGTGAGGGTTTGCAACAATGGGCAACGGAAATAGAACGTGTTGTTCGGAGGGCGTATGCATCAACACCGGGCTTAATTGATGCTACTACGGTGCAAGCTTTTACTGATGGAATCCGAGATGCAGAAGTCAGGGCTGTAGTTCGTCTGGGTCACCATCAGACTCTGAAGGCAGCCTTGACACACGCTCTGGAGGTGGAAGCAGTACGCCAAGACGGCCGACAACAGCACCGCATTCGCGAGGCTGCAACCCCAATAATAAAAACTCGGCAAGGACCAACCTGCTATGAGTGCGGCGAAAAGGGTCATATTCGGATCAATTGTCCCAGGAAGTCTAAGGGAAGAAGTACTTCTGGGACACAGGTGGAAGCCGAGGATTTAAACTAAGAACAGCCAGTGCTATGGGGCGAGAACTGGCTGGTCGACCTGATGCCCCCATTATAACAGTATCACAAGTGGGCGATGGAAACAGTCTTATTATAGAAGGAGAACTGAATGGTAAGTCATGCAGTTTCACGTTGGATACTGGTGCATCAAGAACTATTGCACGACCGGAGTTATTTCCTCGGACCATAGCATGGAAAAGAGGGTTTTCACAATGCCGATTACAAACCGCCACCGGCCAACCAGTACTCGTCCTTGGTGAAACGAATGTGACCTTGAAAATGGGTGATAAGACATTTACGCACTCTGTTTTAGTAGCGAATATTACAGATGATTGCATAATAGGACTGGACTTTTTGAAGAAACAACAGTGCATCCTTAATGTAGCAAAAGGAGTATTGAGTTTCCCAGAACAAGAAGTATTTCTTCAAGGTGGAAAACAAGGGTCAGTGTACTGTTTAAGGAGAACGGTATTACCACCAAGATCAGAAACCTTAGTAGATATTAGACTATCACCAATAGGATGCCGTAAACGTTGTATTATAATTGAAGATTCTGGAGATGACCCAGACTGGATAACAGCAAGGACACTGATGATGATTTCCGATAAACCAAAAGTGCGCATTATCAACGTTAGTAACAAAGAAATAATTCTTGAAAAGAATTGCATCGTGGGTGTGTGCGACCATGTAGCATCGTTGAGAAAAACAGAGGCGCACGAAAAAGAACGTGATAAGCAGTGGCAGGAACATGTATCGATACTACTCGAAAATTGTAAGGGCAATTTAAACAAGTTCGAAAGTCACAAAGTTAAGCAACTGTTGTATAAATTTCATGACATCTTCTCTAAGACCGACAGTGACGTGGGAAGGACCGGGCTCGTCAAACACCATATAGATACGGGCGATACACAGCTGATAAGACAGAGACCACGTCGTATCCCCTTTGCAAGAGAACAGGAAGTGTCGAAAATGTTAAGAGATATGGAGAAAAATCGGATTATCGAAGCGTCTACCAGCCCTTGATCATCTCCAGTTGTCCTAGTCAAGAAAAAGGATGGCAGTACAAGGTTTTGCGTTGACTACAGGATGTTGAATGATGCCACGAAAAAGGACAGTTATCCCCTGCCACGTATAGATGACACTTTGGACTTGCTAAGTGGCATGAAATGGTTCTCCACAGTTGACCTTAAAAAGTGGATACTGGCAGGTGGAAATCTGTCAGCAGGATAAAGAAAAGACCGCTTTCACCACTGGTCCTGGGAACGGTCTCTGGCAATTCAATGTCATGCCTTTTGGACTGTGCAATGCTCCAGCTACATTTGAGCGCCTAATGGAGCGCATCTTGGTGGGGTTGCTTGGTAATGCATGCCTGGTCTATTTGGATGACATCATCATTATGGGATGAAACTTCGCAGAGCACCTACGCAATTTGGAGAAAGTCTTTCAGAAACTGCGTGAAGCGAATTTAAAACTCAGTCCTAGTAAGTGTACACTATTCCAGAAAGAGGTTGGATACTTGGGACACATTATTTCGGCGCAAGGAATTCGAACAGACCCTGAAAAAATAAAAGCCGTGTCGAAGTGGCCTACGCCTCGTAATAAAACTGAGGTACGCTCTTTCTTGGGTCTGTGTACATATTACCGTCGGTTTGTGAAGAACTTCTCCGAGTTAGCGAAGCCGTTGCATCGTTTAACAGAGGAAAAGTGTCAATTTGAATGGAACTCTGACTGCGAACAGGCATTTGCGCTACTGAAAACTCACTTGTGTGAGGCTCCTGTATTGGGTTACCCTAGTCGGGAAGGTCGATTTTTGGTAGACACGGATGCCAGCAATGTTGGTATTGGAGGAGTTCTCTCTCAAACACAAGGAGATAGGCAGGTCGTGATTGCATATTTCAGCAAATGCCTTTCCAAGCCAGAAAGAAATTACTGTGTTACCCGCCGAGAACTTCTAGCCGTTGTTAAGACCTTACAACACTTCAAGAAATATTTGATTGGGAGACAGTTTACACTTCGTACCGATCACGCTGCCTTACAGTGGCTCCTCCAATTCAAAGACCCAGAAGGACAAGTAGCAAGGTGGATAGAGCAGCTGCAAGAATTTGACTTTGTCACTGAACATCGAAAAGGCAAGTCACACAATAATGCTGATGCTTGGTCGTCTAGACGACCTTGCAAAGAATCTTGCCGACATTGTGCCAAACAGGAAAAGAAAGAGAACGTAAGGATTATCCAGGTGAACGCTTTGGACGAAACTGGGACAATCAATCATTGGAAGACGCACAAAAGGAAGATAGTGACCTGAAGGCAGTAATCGAATGGAGGAAACATGGACAGAGGCCCGCTTGGAGTGAAATATCAGCGCTTAGCCCAACAGCAAAAAGTTACTGGGCCCAATGGGACAGCCTGATAATTGATAATGGAGTTCTCAAGAGGAAATGGGAATCACCCAGTGGACAGGAGTTCACCTTACAGATAGTTGTTCCCGGTGATAAAGTTGCGTCAGTGCTACGACAGGTGCACGACGGAGTATCCGGAGGACATCTAGGAGTAAAGAAAACCCTGGAGAAGGTGAGGAAAAGATTCTATTGGGTGCATTGCCGCGAAGACGTAGAGGACTGGTGTAGAAAATGCGTAGCTTGCTCCTCAGTAAAGGGACCGCAAACGAGAGCCAGAGGTCTGCTGAAAGTGTACAATGTTGGTGCACCATGGGAAAGAGTTGCTGTCGATATAGCTGGGCCTTTCCCTGTTACTGAAGAAGGGAATAGGTATATCATCGTCATGCAAGACTATTTCAGCAAATGGCCAGAAGCTTTTGCAGTGCCTAACCAAGAAGCTCATACAGTCGCCAAAAAGCTAGTTCACGAGGTGTTCTGTCGATTTGGCGTTCCCTTGGAGTTACACTCTGACCAGGGTAGAAACTTCGAGTCTTCACTATTTCAAGAGGTTTGCCAACTATTCGGGATACATAAGATTCGTACAACACCATATCACCCACAGTCAGATGGAATGGTCGAAAGATTCAATCAGACGTTGGAGAATCATTTGGCCAAAGTAGTGGAAGAACATCAAAGGGATTGGGACCAATACATTCCACTCTTCTTAATGTCATACCGCTCTGCAACACATGATAGCACAAACTGCACACCGGCGAAAGTCAACTTCGGCCGAGATAGATGCACTAACCGGAACACCACCCGATGCTCCTATCCTAGCCGTCGACTATGTGGCCGACCTGCGGCGTAAATTAGATGGTATACATGAGCTAGTGAGAGAGAATGGTCTGAAAACCAGTGAGAAAATGAAGATCCGATACGACCGCAAAGCTAACGTGCCCGGATTTGAAGAGGGAACTTTGGTATGATTACATAATCCCATTAGAAGAAAAGGAAAGAGTCCAAAGTTCCAAGCCAAATGGGAGGGTCCGTACACGATAGTAACCAGAATAAACCTAAACGATGTCACCTACCGGATTAAGAAAGGACCTAGAGGGAAGCTGAAGATCGTACACGTAGACCGCCTAGCTCGCTATTATGGATCAAATCATGCTCGGGACGAGCATGACTAAGAAGGGGGCAAAGTTAGGATGTATAAGGTTCAATATCGCGTGACATGCAGCGTGTCACTTTTATTCCCTAAATCCCCGGATCTAGACATTTTCTAGGTCCAATATAAAAACTCATTGCTAGACTCAGGATGGCCTATAGAATGGTACAAGTCTCAACAATTTTGTCAACAAAGTGTCGACATCGAAATTTCTAGAAACCCGTTTCCGGGAATTACCGTAGGTACTTCCGAGTGACCTCGAAGTTATGTGCTATTATTATTACGTCTAGAGAAATCTGGAATGTTCGATCAGCTGGTCTATAAATAGCGCCGTGACGCCGGCGGACAGTCACGCGCGCATCTATTCTGTTTACGCTCACGTCGCTAAAGTTATTACCGAACACCTACACGCTATAATAAAAAATAAAAAATAGTGAAAGTGCATCAGTGCAGTGAAGTGGGAAGCAGTCGCACGGACCCTCTTACCTGCACCCGGCGTTCCTAACGCCAGGGTCGCGACAACCGCGCGTTCCCAGCGGGATGCCCCAGCCGGGGATTCCGCCCAAACCCCCTCCCCGTGAACAACACCATAGCGGGGGGGAAGAAAATGCCAGAACCAGGCGAACTACGGTGGCACACCTGGCCTCACCAGCATCACCGTCACCTAACACACCAGCGATCAAGCTCCGGACAACAGGAGCCTCGCAGACCACAATCCATTCTGTGAAGTACCCGACGTCATCAAGTGCGGGTACTTCAAAAAATACAGCCCATCCGCAGAGCGGGCCTGTAAAGCGGACACCACCGCCCTCACCGAAGTCCTACGCATCCCCCCTCGCCCCTTGGAGCTCAGCACCAGCGTCACCGTCGTCGAAGTCGCTGGTTTCACCCGGGACGAGGGAGTCAGAGGCGTCGTCGGACGGTAGCAGCGACGACGACGACAACGACAACACATACCGGGAGGTAACAAATACCATCATTCCCCGGACAACCCGAGCAAGCCTCGAACGCCGAGCACCCAGCGCGTCGCTACCGGACCTGTCCACGGCCGGCTGCAAAGAGGTAAGGACTTTGCCACTTAAAGTCGCCCCCCCTGCCCGCGCAGCTCAACGCCGACAGCGCAGCCCGGACGAGCAGGAAGAAGCGCCGAAGCGACAATGCAAAGGTGAGTCGCCCCCCAAGACCTTCTCCGAAGCGACGCGCAATCCTGCAGGAGCAGCAGGCGCCGCAGCCCCCCCTCCCTCAGCCCCTCCTGGCCGAGCGGAGGAAAAAAATAATCCGACGGTAGACGCAAAACCTACCGACGGAAAAGACAAAACGGGCGCTAAGAAAAAGTTGCGCTACCCTCCACTGGTGGTGGAGAAACTCCCGCAGTGGGCGCACCATTTTCGCGTCCTCAAAGGAAAACTGGGGCGTGCCCCCAGTGCCAGACCTTTCGGGGAGGGGGTTAAATTCACCCCGCAGACAGACACCGAGTACCGTCTGATACAAAAGTATCTGACGGTACTTGAAAAAGAGGAAAACATCCCCTGGTTTTCCTATTCGCTGCCAGCGGAGCGGAGCCACAAGGTGGCCATAAGGGGGCTGCCTGCGGACACGGCGCCGGCAGACATTGAGGAGGACCTACGCGCGCTGGGGTTCCAGCCGGAGTACGTTCGCGTCATCAAGGCGCGACAAGGACGACCCGGCTGTATATTCCACGCCGTGCTGAAGAAGACACCGAACCTTCTGCCGGGCATCTATGAGGTAAGGGAGATCCTCTGCATGCCCGGTGTAAGGATCGAGGCGTGGCGTGGCAAGAAGGGGCCTGCACAATGCCACAGATGTCAGCAGTTCAGGCACTCCTCTGAACAGTGCCACAGACCGCTCGCTTGCGTCAGGTGCGGCGGGAGTCACGTGGCCAGAGAGTGCCCGCGGCCAAGGGAGGAACCCGCCACCTGCATCAACTGCGGGGGGGCGCACCCCGCAAACCACACCAAATGCCCCGTAATGCGCAAGGAGGTGCGCAACAAGCGAGCGAGCAGACAACATAGCACACACACCCGATGTGCTGGACATCGTCGTACACCGGGGCCTCACCTGCCAGATCGCGCAGGAGGTGCTGGACGACGAGCTGAAGTCCGACCACCAGCCAGTGCTCGTCCGCCTGACTGACCACACCACCAAAGTTGCCCATCCGGTGCCACGTCGACACACGGATTGGGACAAATTCAGGAAGGTAATGGAGGCCACCACGCCCACTCGGCCCGTCGCCGACGCCTTGGACGTGAACGAGTTGGCTGAGGGGCTCACCGCCTGCATCAAGAGCGCCTTGGAAGCGGCGACATGCACATCCACCGCGTCACAGGGGCGCTACCAGAAGCCCCCCGCACACATCGCCAACATGATCGCCGACAAGAGGCGTCTGCGCAGGCGGTGGCAACAAACAAGATGCCCCACCATTAAGAACCAGCTCAACCGTGTCACGGACAAGGTTAAGGCCGAGCTACACGCGCACGCATCGGAGAGCTGGGAGTACATTATAGACTCGGCAGACGGCGACTGGGCGTCGGTACACCGACTGTGCCGACGCCTAAAGAATACCCCAGCCCCGGTGCGACCGCTACGCAACAGCGACGGGGCGCTACGCTACACAGCGGCCGACCGGGCCGAAATATTCGCCGAGCACCTGGAGCGTCAGTTCACGCCGAACCCGACAGCAGCCCTGGACCATGTCGCAGCAGTGGAGCAACACCTTGGAGAGTACTTCAAGACGCCGGTAGCTCCAGACGAAGACCCCATATTCTTCTCCCCGGGCCAAGTACGGGGGGCAATAAGGCGCACCAAGCCCAGAAAGGCACCCGGTGCGGACGGAATTACCAACACCGCCCTCCGACACCTGCCACCGAAATCGGTGGCGGCAATAGCGCGCCTTTATAATGGCATACTCCGCACCGGAACCTTCCCCAACTGCTGGAAGCAGGGGAAGGTGATCATGTTGCCCAAGCCCGGGAAGAACGTCTCAAAGCCGGAAAGCTACCGGCCGATCACGCTCCTCTCCACAACCTCCAAGGTGTTTGAAGCACTCCTGCTGCAACACCTGCTGCCACATACCACGCCCCGCCCGGAACAATTTGGCTTCCGGGCGGAACACAGTACGACGCTCCAGTTGTCGAGGGTACTGCACACACTCACCGCGGCCATGAACAAGAGGGAGTACGCCGCTGCAGTATTCCTCGACATGGAAAAGGCATTTGACCGGGTCTGGCACGCCGGCCTTATTTACAAGTTGACCAAGACCACCGCGCCTCGTCGCTTGATACAGGTGGTCTCCTCCTTCCTGAAAGACAGGACATTCAAGGTTTCGGTGGAGAACGTGTCGTCGAGCGCGCGCCCCATTGGAGCGGGCGTGCCGCAGGGAAGCTGCGTCTCGCCTGCGTTATACTCGGTATACACCGACGACATCCCCGCCACGCACACTGCAACCCTCGCGCTGTACGCAGATGACGCCGCGTATATCACCACGTCGCTGTCGGCCAACCACGCGCCTCCCCGACTGGCTCAGCAAGTGGAGACTGTCGGTGAACGCAGGTAAGACGCAGGCTATGATCGTCACGGCACGAGGCGGACTTCATCCACCGAACCTTCGGCTCATGGGGACCGAGGTCGAGTGGACCAGGACCGCCAAATACCTGGGGGTCACACTCGACAGCCGGCTCACCATGGACCCGCACGTCTGCGACACCGTCGCGCGGGTTAAGGTGAGTAGAAATCTTCTACGCCCGGTGCTCTCGTCACGCCTCTCCACGCGAGTCAAGCTGGGGATCTACAAGACCTACGTGCGGACGCAGCTTACATACGCTGCCCTGGCTTGGCTCGCCCTCACGGCCGAGACGCACAGAGAGAAGCTCCGGACGCAGCAAAACATCACGCTGCGTCAGATCGTCCAAGCTCCCCGGTACGTGAGGAACTCGGTTATTAGCAGGGACCTGCGTGTCGAGAGCATCGATGACTTCGTCGTCCGCCTGGCGAAGGGGATGTTCTCGCGTGCCAGCACCTCCGAGCTCCACCACATTAAGAACATTGCGCCCTGGCACGCGAGGCCTCCCGATAAGAAGAGATTCCCGCGCGACCTCATAGCAGACGTCGCGCCACCGGATTCGACACCCGGGTAGATCACAAACACAAATACACGTGACCTACTCAGACAAGGATAGACACTACTCACTCGCAACACGACGCCGCCGTACGCATTTGCGGACTGTATTTATATAGGCGCTATGCGCACGACGAACACACATACACTACTCCACAAGCAGGCACACACTCAGATTACCGTACGAGCGGTGAACACACACCTACAAACCGCTCGTAACACACACTACCCCCCGTACCCTCGCAGCCTACTGTACATAGCTGGTTGAGCTGTTAGGGGGTCGGGGTAATCACCCGCTGTAGGGAGCGCCAACCAAAGCCGACGCCCGGTCGCTGATCGACCCTTGCTGGGCCTTCACGGGGGCAACCCGTGATCCAACCTGGTAGGGGTCTGATCGCACGGGCGTCGTGAAACACTTCAGGCGCTCCTACAGCCACACACAACAAAGCACACCGTCCACCGCCGGAGGGAAGGCACACCCTCGCGGCGTCGGCCTAGGTGTGCCAAGATTGAAGAACAGCACCCCTAGGGTGCACCCCAAGGACGGGTCTCCATTTTTGGAGGCCGAGAGACCGACCCCACGGTCATGGGGCCATCAAGGAGCCCCCAAACCGTCTCCTCGCGCCCCCAACTCGGGGTCGCAGAGAGGACCACGAAGCGCAGAGTCAGTCTACACTCGACTAGCGATACGAAAACAGCGACAGTTAAGAAGCGATCTTAAAGAAGACCTACTGCGACAATTACAACGAGAACTTCGAGTACTACGTGAAGTAACATCTGCAGCGTTATTGTGTGTTTACAACACGGACTTCGTGGACATAAGGGAAGACTTCGGTGCAACGTCAGCGACATTCTACTTGTCATTGCCTACAATCGACTGTACCTTCGTTGCCAATAAACTTCGTAACCCTTAACCGGCGTTTAAGTACCCCTAGCCCGTAACAATATCATGGGAGGGACGGTGGTACTTTTAGCTGGTGACTTTAGACAGACCCTTTCGGTGATTACTAGGGGTATGCCGCCGGCAGATGAAATAAATGCCTCTTTGAAAGCATCTGCATTATGGGTTCGCCTGAAAAAGTATTGTCTCACCACGAATATGCAAGGACAACTTCATCACGATTCTCAAGACGGGTATATGCAATATGTAGCTACTCTTTTAAAAATCGGAGTAGATCGCACGCTAACTGACAGTAACGGCATGATTAGAGTGAGTCGTGAGTTCTGGCAAGTTGTGGATAGCTCAGATGACCTATTAAATAATTCTATCCGGATCTTCAAACAAATATGGCCAACTGAGAATGGCTATGCGAAAGGGCAATTTTGGCGCCGACTAATGAAATAGTAAAATAAATGAACCAATTATGTTAAACGTTCGGGGAAATGTCATCGAATACCTCTCAGTGGACAATATTACGGACATTGAACAAGTTACATCATACCCTATAGAATTTTTCAACTCTTTAGAATTATCAGGAGTGCCACCCCATAAGTTGATACTAAAAGTTGGTGTTCCAGTGCTATTATGCTGTGTAATATGTACTCGGTTACAAATAACACATTTGGGTCACAACAATGTAAAGGCTACAATCATGGCTGAAATGGCAAAAGGACAAAATGTCTTGATTTACCGTATTTCCATCATCCCGACTGATTTGCCATTTCAATTTAAAAGAGTACAGTTCCTTCTGAAACCAGCATTTGCTATAACAATAACAAAGCCGACATGTTTTTCTCATGGGCAACTCTATGTGGCATGCTCACTTGTATCAAATCCAGAAAACCTTTATGTTTTGGCAAAAGACAGCAAAACAAAAAAACTTGTTTATAAAACCGTCCCTACTTACTTAAATGTGCTCATATTTTATCAAGCGTACTAATTTTAACCCTTATTTCATAATATCCTAAGCATATCCAAAACACCAACCAACGGAAACAATAATCCTACTAATAATATAAACGCGAAAATGTGGGACGATGTTTGAAACCTTGCAGTAATGTAGGCATTTATCTTGACATTCCCCCGGAAACGGGAACCACCGCGCGCTGTAAACTGAAGTCTACGCGGACGAAGTCGCGGGCAACAGCTAGTAAAAATATATTATCACAATAGGTTAGTTTTCAAAGCATCTCCCATCTTCATTCCATCATCGGACGGCCCGTCGTACGGCGAGTTTCCACCCTTACATTGTTGATACCACAACGACCCGAAAGAAGCGTTTCGCCTCGTCTTTTATGCCGCATACACCGAGGGACTGGAATGATTTGCCAGCGGCGGTGTTACTTTTCGACTACAATTTAAGTATCTTCAAGGCTAGAGTGAATAGGCTCTTAATAAACTAGTGCACTTTATCATCAACGATTGCATCACTGCTTACCAATAGGCGGGAGTACGGTCAACCACTAGTTAATCCATACTAATATTATAAATGCGAAAGTAACTCTGTCTGTCTGTCTGTCGGACTGTCTGTCTGTCTGTTACGCTTTCCCGCTTAAACCTCTCAACCGATTTTGATGAAATTTGGCACAGACAATCTTTAGACTCTGAGAAAGATCATAGGCTACCTTTTATCCCGGAAAAATTTGATGTTCCCGAGGGAAATCTTAAAAGCGCGATATAACCGAAATCCACGCGGGCGAAGCCGCGGGCGGAAAGCTAGTCGTGCGATGCGTTATTTACGATCAATGTTTAACGAAACTTAAATAACAAAACACAAATGTTAAGGATCACTGCAAGAACAAAACTGTGATGCAATTCTTTCCTCATATAATATATTCGGATGATATACCTAATTAATTTAGAGACTGATTTACACGGTGCAATTTAATTACCTATGGCATACATTAAAATTGATGAATCAAATGACTTGCATCGTTTAAAAGGTGTTTAGACAATGCAACTTTAATTATTGCTTCAACTTAATCAAAGCCACAGGTAAATAAATTGCACCGTCTAAATCAGTCTTAAGGCTCACAAAACCGAATTGCGGGTTTAAACATTATACAAGGTGTAACATAAAGGTTATATATATAACAAAGGCATGGTATCTTTACATGATATCAAACGATAGTGGAAGGGTTTTTTAATTCTATTTCTCTATGTTAGGAAGTTATGAAGAAAAACACCGCCTGTGATAGGCTACTATCATACTAGTCGCACAGAGATATTGAAGACATTTATCGGATTTTGGCAAGTAACGTGACGGGTAACGAGTAGTTATTAACATATGTAGTGTGCTGCCACGTTTTGTATGGTTTTATTTTAAGAAACACACGAAACCGAAAATTTGGTATCAATTTTTTGAGTATTTTATTTTGAGTTGAAACCCTTCCGATATCGTTTGATATCATCTAAAGATGCCATGCCCTTGGTATGTATATACCCTTTTTGTTACACGTTGTATAGTCTCTTATTGATATTAAAAAATCATAGCTATCAATTTGAAATAATAAACAAATAGTACAAAATATCCAGTGTCCAGTGCACATACATTGAACGACAATTGTGACCAACTGGGCGATTTTAATTTGTAATCCGGTTCGGCGATTAAACGTCGACCGGTAAATACGATTGCTGGATTAAAAGTCCACAGTTCATTTAACAACTGCCTCAGTAATGCCGTGAAAGCTTATTTTAATTCGACTAATTAATGTCCAATTGTTTCATGCATCGAATTGCTATAGCAAATTGTTTTTAATATCTAACTCTCACACTGTTGTTTTTTACACACACACTGGCAAAGAATTCTTTGTTTACATTCTAAAGTAAATTTAAGTTCAATGCATCCTTCTCTTTCTATTTAATTAAGAAAAGGACAGAAGATAACAATTCGTTTAGTCCGTCCTAAATATTTTTGTACCTTTTGACTTTTTGTTATGAAAGGAGGTACCAACTCGAATGAAGGTTTGATGAGAAAACAAAAATGGGTCATATGTAGATTCGTTGGCGTTTGACACAGTTTGATCTCTGCACAAATCTCACAGGAATGATGTCTGAAAAGAAAATAGAAACTAAAGACTGAAAGAAATACAAATGATTTGCGTAGAATTTATAATTAATAGTCTTCGTTTTTACTTAAACTGTTTAATCAGACACTGATCCCGATTAATTTGTTCACAATATAAACTAAATTTAAGAAGGCAGTCTTTTTCTTAAGAAATAGTCGGAAGATAAATATGGTTGGTGCAGTAGTTTAGCAATCGATTGTTGCGCTGCGTGTCGCGGTTTCGATTCCTGCATAGAAGAAATATTTATATGACCCAGAGGTTGCTCCGGTCTGTTTCTGGGTTTCTCTGGCTGTTAGTGTATGTGTGTTTAAATCTTTGTAAATGCACACACAGTACAGGAGTAATTGTCAGCGTGGGGCATCGTTGTTTTTAAAAAAAGTCAACACAAGGTTATATCTGAAGTCCAACTTACAGTATGTAAATAAATTTAGAAATAATCATTACATTAACTAATAATACTATGTAAGCAATACGATACTAATAATAACACTGGTTATTTCCGTTGTGTCCTAGAATTTTACGTACTGCTTTTATTGTTAATTTATTGCTATATTAAAATAAAAATTTATAATAAGCACTTTAACGCCTGAAGCACAAGTTCTACCTAGTACAGGCAAATTATACATCAGTGCTATATAGAATTAAGGAAAATTATTATGAAAATAATAATGGAGACCACGTCTCGGCAAACGTAGCGTGGGACGCCCTTGGGCGAGATGGAGCGACGAGATCAACAAGGTGGCTGGTAGTGGCTGGCGGAGAACTGCTCAGGATCGAGCTTGTTGGCGTGCCATGAAGGAGGCCTATGTCCAGCAGTGGACGAGTAGGGGCTGATGATGATGATGATGATTATGAAAATTATGTACAAAGCTAAAAAAATAAACAATTTATTTATTTATTTATATAAACTAACATAATTAAACTTTAAATTACAGAGGCTATACACAAGCTTTACTAAAACACGTATCTAAGCGTTCCTTCAATTTCCAAGAAAGGTATTCTGTTGTCTACGATGTATTCATAGATGTTGAACTTTGCCTCTCAGAGGTCAGGCCGAAGGTTCTATTTACAGTGAATATCGATGGTCTGCGCTAGACCCTCAGATTCTAGCTTCAGTATACCTTCCTACATTGTATTTTTATTGGACTTGCAATGGTGAATGTGCAAAGCAATTCGCTTTAGAGAGTGTCAAGTATTTACTTGTATTCTTTTTAACTTTGGTGAAAATTAACTTTTTTGTATTTATGCCACGTACCAAAAAGGCTGGCAACACAGTATGGCAGTTGTTTTTTAAATACTTTCAATTTCTTCCTGAATTATAATAACACTCATCATGTCCTCAAAATATACACAGACATATTTACTTCATTTTCTTGGCAGCTACATGGAAATGTTGGATTTTGTGGTATAAAATGTAGAAAAAAATATGAGATATTTTTAGTAAATCTGTATAAAATAGTGTACCTTGCGTAGCTCGTCCAACTCGCAACATGTCAAGAGTGGCTCTTGCTGTTTGAACTCCCTGTTCAAACAAGGCGGCTTCCCGTTTGTTTATTTAACTAATATTATCATTTTATTCTGTGCTTGGTTGAACGTGTTTGCTTTTCATTTTTGAGTTACAAGTTCTTATAGTATGTGCACTTTAGTTGTAGCTGTTATCATCTGATTAAGTGCGTTTAAGCAAGTTTTGAGTCTGTCACAGTCTAGTGCTGGACATAGGGCGCGCCTAAGCTACGCCACAACACCCTGTCCTCTACCTTTCGAATCAAGTATATCCCAGCCACCTTCAGTTCAGCTCAGTTCATTTGTGAAGATATATACCTAAAGCAAGTTATCCACTGCCGTGGGTCGTGGGTTCTTCGAAAGAGATACCGTGGTTCTCGGTCGTCATGGCCCTCGTATAATGGTACACTAGAAGGACTAAGTGCGAAAGCCCAACCTGTAACAGCCCGCCCAACAGAACAGTGGTCCCTGGCGCACAGGCAAGTGAAGGAACACGGGTGGGTTTTGGTAAGTAACAGTTTGACACGCCCTTCGCTCCCCTCAGAGAGGGAGAGGTTATTTGATGATAATGCATCCTGAGCGTTAAGACATACGGTGCTTACAAGTGGATACTGACACTTGGGTTGGTTCTCAAGTTCCGCGTCGCTCAGCGTACAGTGTAGAGGGCTGTGCTCGGAGTTTCTTTGTAGCCAAAAATAAAATTCCGGAACAGAGACCATCATTGTTTACAGAGTACGCAAACTAGAGTGGTAGTTAGCTGGCCATGTTTGTCGAAGTACCGAAAGCCTGTGGAGCAGACGAGGCCTGCACTACGATTCTGTAACCACATCATCCTGAAATCTTAGGTGAAGTGAGTGTGTAGTGACATCTCGCTCCACACTCATTTCACCTAACTTTAAATGACACCTAGCATTAGTTGAAATGACATCTCATTTCAACTAATGGTAAGGATTGCCACTATAACTTATAGCTCATTCTAAGCTGAAATCACGTAACTTTTTATGGTCATATTTTTACAGAATCGATCGACTGCAGTTACTAGATGGACTCACGCTCTTTTTTTTGGGAGAAAACCCGCCACACGTTTCCCACCCACTGCAACTCCCGAAAGCCAGAATCAACAGTGGAGACCGCCAGAAAAACGCCGAGCAATGAAGCTCGATGAGTCCGGAGAAACGATTCAACTGTCTTGGGTCCCGCAACGAAATTAATCAGAAAAGAATAGCGGAGGAGTAAGAAAAAAGATATTTTTCTTACTCCTCCGCTTTTGACTCACGCTCTTATGTAGGATTTTATTTATTTGAAATTTCATCTATTTAGATGAGTTCAGTTTAGTGAGTTTATGTGAGTGATGAGTTGATTTCGAACTGATGTTACTTCAACAACATTCAAGCTCTCATTAACGCACTTGAAACCTTAGAATAAAAAGGCCGTTCCATACAAGAATTATGAGAAAAGTACTTTCTTGTCATTTTGCCTTTCGTGAATATGATGAAAATTAATGTTTTAAAAAATACAGCTGTTCGAAACGGAGACAAATCCAACTAACCAAATAAAAATCGCCGTTCTTGTTCTACTAACAAACTTTGTTTATAATCACAACGAAAAACAAATAGACAGACAGATAGACAGGCTAAACTAAAATATCTAAATCTAAAATTCTCCTACTCCGCAAGTTACGGCATAAGCCACGCTGTGTGCACTGAGAGCAAATCTCAAGTGTACCGGTTACGTAGCAAACGAGGCTTCTACGTAATTGGTTGGAAAATTCAGAAGGCTTACCAGGTTGGCCGGCCTGTATCGACATGCTTGTGCTGTGGAAAAAGTTTCCCTTCACGTTTTCTGATACTATTAGTGCAAATTGTAAGGAAATTCCGGTGACAAACTGCCGAAAATTCGGAATTTTTGCTGCAAATTTGATAGATTTATACTATTTAAAAGTAAAGTTATAAACATTAATTCATGTCTTATTATATGTAGCAATATAATAAGAAGTTAATATACTCAGTAAAGTTTTATCTGCTCAATGCTAAATAACTATATTATTAGATGAGTATGAGAATTTATGTATCGTAAAATTCTATGCCTGCTTTATTTAAATTCTGCAGAAATGGGTAGCAAGCTGTAATTGCTACCCATTTTTTCAGAATTTCGTAAAGGGGAAAAGTAATTTGTTTTATTACAAAATAATAAATCTGTTGCGGCTATAATTTGCAATATTTTAGTCGAAATTACTAACATGTCGGAGAATGTCAGGACTCAGGAGGCGGGGCTGATGTTCCGGATAGTTGAGGTGTGTTCTTATCCGCATGAGCATCCATCGTGGGTGGTATTTCGAGAAAAAGTTGAAAAATAACTATAGTGTGACGTTCGATTCTTATTATTTTAATTGTACAGACACTCAGATCACTTTAATAGTAAGGGATTATAATGATAATCTGAGATTAAAATAGATATGATCCACTGGGTTTGAATATGACCAACACACTTCATCGAAGCTTGAGCAATGAATGCCTGCGCTAACGGTCGCTCGCTATGGCAAACGGAACTCCAGTCGGTGTTACCATTTACTCCATGGTGTTACCCGCTCTTAAAAAAATCATAATTCCGATTGATTAACCGACTTAAAAAAATAGAGTAGGTAATTTACGAAGTGATGCAAAACAAATCACATTATTCAAAATTAATAAGTCCTGTGCCGTTAAACATTTAGAGAGGCAACATGAAGTTCAACAAAATAGGTATAAATAATACAAGGGTTCAGTGTATAAAATAGTGGAAGCTACAAGATGACAAACACCTACATCCATTTACATAACTTTAAAGCCTCTAATAACCCCAAGAGCTCTTAAAACTAAGACCCTACCATAATTAGCTAAAATTACTATCAAACGAGAATAAAACAATATACAACTAAAAGTTAGTTATCTACGGCGCGGCGTCGTTTGTCAAAGCTTTTGCGTTCAAAAGTTTGGCTATTAACCGAACCTATCGGCTTCAGCTTAACTCCTGCTTAACGTGACGGCATCATAATTGATGCGCTTAACTTGCTTTTGGCATATTTTGGATTAATTAATTAGTTAAGTATTGATTGTGATTAGGTTTTGTATTAGTTAAATTCTACCATCGTCTGTAATTGATGTAATTTGTCTCTGTTCTGTGCGTTCATCATTCAATCATTATTTGAATTAGAAAATTATGGTAGTAGGTAATTAGGTATCTTTATTTTTAAAAATATAAAAATTGTGGCTACAGAGTCTATTATCAAAATAGGCCTCTTTTTATAGTTTGAGTCTCATAAAAAGGATTATTTTTTGAAAGCAATTATCTAATCGTATGTACTGCGAGAGAGCATGAGCCAAGTATGATTAAAACAACAATATTTTCCGTGAAAACATAAATGAAAATTACTTTAGGCATAATATTGGTAATTTCCATTTCTTTATTAAAAAAAAAACATCTGTTTGTTTTCCCTTATCCATACTAATATTATAAATGCGAAAGTAACTCTGTCTGTCTGTCTGTCGGTCTGTCTGTCTGTCTGTCTGTCTGTCTGTCTGTCTGTCTGTCTGTCTGTCTGTCTGTCTGTCTGTGTCTTCCCGCTTAAACCTCTCAACCGATTTTGATGAAATTTGGCACAGACAATCTATAGACCCTGAGAAAAAACATAGGCTACCTTTGATCCCGGAAAAATTTTATGTTCCCGAGGGAAATCTAAAAAGCGCGATATAACCGAACTCCACGCGGGCGAAGCCGCGGGCGGAAAGCTAGTAAATAATAAAAATATAAAATTATCATGGAAAATATTGTCGTTATCCAACAGTTCTATTAGATTCGATGCTCACGTTAAGCAATCATCGTTTACGGTCTGTTATGATAAAAGGTAGCCGCACCATAACCCTAATAAAGATAAGTAAATGTTGAGCAAGATGTAAAAACTCCGTTTAATCTGCGACCAATTCGCGGTACCAACACTTTTATCGGTTTAAGACCACATTAAAAAAGAAGGATACCGATATAAAATTAAGTCAACAAGCTCCTCCGAAAAATTATTCATAGAAAAAGATCGCGAGGTGAAAACTGTGGGGTGGGTTTGGGTAAGGGATGAAGAAAGGGAAAAAGTTGGATAACAGCCTTCATGAATTGGAAATGTAATTTGGAGGGTAGGTGTGTGTGTGGCAATTGTTTTCGTTCTATTGCCGGATTACGACGTTTCTGATTGACGACGCGTGTGGCGTGCGTCGCCTCTCTGGATTGGCGCTAGTTTCGTTCGGAATGGAACGGCGGTATCTGTTGCTTGTTGTCGTTTTAGCTGATGGAATATTGAGTGATGGGGAATAAGCCTGTGAGGTTTTTGGACCTGAAGTATAGGTTCCATCTGTTTTGGGTTAAAGATTTTCATTTGCTTAGTCTAAAAGTTCTATTTATTACGATACATTTTCGCTAGCCTTTGCAGTTTCATTTATCGAACTTTCTTTTTTCTTTTCTTTTTTTTTTACTAATCAAACAGATTGAGCTAGCTCCAAGGTTAGTTCGAGACTTGTGTTATGGGATACTAACTCAACGATACTACATTTATAATGGATACATATCATCATGGGGTCATGATGGGAAACGATCTTTTCCTAATTGACCTGGGTCTTGGATGTTTATCTATATATGTATCTATTATAAAATATAGTAGCGTTGAGTTAGTATCCCATAACACAAGTCTCGAACTTACTTTGGGGCTAGCTCAATCTGTGTATTAAAAAAAAGAAAAAAATAAAAAATATATAGATAAACACCCAAGACCCAGGCCAATCAGAAAAAGATCGTTTTCCATCATGACCTGGCCGAGGATCGAACCCGGGGCCTCCACGTCGCAGGCAGGCGTGTTGACCGCTGCAGTAAAAGAAACTTGAAATAAAATACAACATCTAACGCGACCGTAAGTTTTCTGCGTGTCCCACTCAAAAAACCATGCAATCACAATCGTGCAGTTGAAACAAACTCAATTCCTCCAAATGGCCCAGTTATACGTAAGCTCCACATAATAGAAAGTATCCCCACATTCCATGTGCCATCTCATCTGCAGCTCTCTGCAGACAATCTTGTGACAGACACGCAGACAACAGAGGGTCTGTCTAGCCTCGTAAAACACACGTTTTACCGACTTATTATACGACAACGTTTTGTAAAAACGACTTTCTCCGAGTAAAGGGAATCTAAATTGGCGTAAATTTTACGAGCACTATTTGAAGTGAGATGTAATTTTGTCAGGAGCTGATGGTAGTTTTTTTTCGTGGACGTGAGTACGCCATAAAATGTTTGAAGGGCGGTTTAGCTGCCGTTAGCCCGGGCCAGTGATAAACACGGCGGCCATTAAAGTTCAGTGTTATCAGGTAACGCTGCTAAGTTTGTTGTTGGGAGCGAAATGAAATAGTGTCTGAGGTACTTTAGAGGTGATCAACGAAAATAGAACACTCTGGTGTCGGCGAGCGGCTAGCAATTGTTTTAGCGTAGACAATGTTCTAAGTTAAGTACCTAAAGTTAATGTTAATAATGACATTTTATCAGGCACATTATCATAATATCAATGTTTCCCAAATAAAGTCTTTTCGATGAGACGACAAAATTGAGATATCTATTATTAAAGCCAGGACAATGTTATCTAGAAATATACCTAGAAAATGACTGCAATGACACTGACTAGCACCCTGATTGAATAACACACTTTCAATCAACATCTGAATAATTTTTAAGTAAAGGGTGTCCATCGGGAATTTTTCTATTTAAAATTTAAATAAAAAATAAATGAGTATGTATAGAACTTTTATTTTGTTTTTAAAATGTAATAAGGGTCCGCGGATTTTATTTCTTAAGAATGATGTCTTCCAAATGACGTCCATTTCTCGTAATACACTCTTGCAAGCGAACCCTCACATTGGCAAGTACGCGCAAACAAAGTTCTGGGGGGATAGCAGCGATTTCACATCGGATATTTTCTTGTAGGTCAGTTATGGCGCGGGGATTATTGCAGTACACTTTACATTTAAGGTATCCCCACAAGAAAAAATCACACGGCGTCAAATCCGGCGATCGAGGTGGCCAGGGTATGTCTCCGTACTTGCTTAGTAATTTTCCAGGGAAAATTTCCCTTAGCCTCAACATTGAGACCCTGGCAGTATGTGGAGTTGCCCCATCTTGTTGAAAATGTGTTCTATTGTTGCGTCCGTGAAACACTTCTAATTGCGGTACCAAAAACTCGTCAATCATACGGCAGTATACCGGAGCAGTGACAGTTTCATTTTCATTAAAAAAATATGGACCGATTATTCCATGAGCAGAAATCGCGCACCATACTGTCGTTTTAGGGCAGTGCAAACGCTTTTGATGTCGTTCTCTTGGGTTGTTGTGGTCCCAGTAACGCATATTTTGTTTATTTACGTAGCCCCCGATATGAAAATGGGCTTCGTCGCTAAACAATATGTTTCCAAGTGTTCTGGGAGTCCGAAAACGTTCCATCATCGTTCGGGCATACGTTTCTCTTAAAACATAATCGCTATCATTTAGTTTTTGGACGATTTGCATTTTATAAGGATGAAGCTTTAATTTTTTTTTTCAATATCACATGCACAGTTTACTTCTTCATGCCTGTAGAGGCCGCAATCTTTCTCACTGATTTTCTGGGATTTCTGATAATTTCTTGTTGCACCTGTGCCACACGTTCCGGCGTTGCTACTGAAGTTGACGGTCCTGCTGGCGGCCTATTAACCACTGTCCCTTCTTGTCGGAATCTTTGTACCCACGACCATATAAGCTGCGTGCTCGGACCATCGTTTAATCGCCGAATATCGAAGTGGGAACAAAAAGTACGACGCGCTCGAACCAACGATTCACCGTTCTTAAAATATTGCTCAACCGCAAATGCGCGGTGCGCTCCCGACCAACGACTCATGGTTACTAACAAATCCGCAGAGATGACGCAACCACCGCCGCCCCTCCCGCGCCTCTAGCTCCGCTAATAATGAATAACGATAATTTAAAGTTGAAAACTTTCTACTGGACACCCTTTATATTGATAATCCATTGCTTCATGTGTCCGAAAAGATTGTCTGCTCGAAAACGCCAATAATGCAATGAATGTTGTTGAATTGTCAAAATTAAAGCCCTTGGTAAAGGCTGTAATTTTACTTACCATAATTTTAGTACCATACTTAGCTAAAATATCCCAAACACACTAAACATATTCTCATGTTTGCATGTCAATAAAGGTGAGTATCCTTAGATTTGCGTAGCCAATGGCTTCATCTATCTTAGGTAGCAAACTAACAAAGACTGATGACCAGGCCGTGCAACCTAAGGGGCATATAAGGTTAGCCTAAGGACATAATAGAAAATGTAATTTACAGAAAAAGTGGCTGTAAAAGTACCTTTATCGCTATTTTTATAGGCAGTGAATAGTTTATCCATACTAATATTATAAATGCGAAAGTAACTCTGTCTGTCTGTCTGTCAGTCTGTCTGTCTGTCTGTCTGTCTGTCTGTCTGTCTGTCTGTCTGTCTGTCTGTCTGTCTGTCTGTTACGCTTTCCCGCTTAAACCTCTCAACCGATTTTGATGAAATTTGGCACAGACAATCTTTAGACCCTGAGAAAGAACATAGGCTACTTTTATCCCGGAAAAATTGGATGTTCCCGAGGGAAATCTAAAAAGCGCGATATAACCGAACTCCACGCGGGCGAAGCCGCGGGCGGAAACCTAGTAAGTACATATATTAAATGGAACCTTTAGGAATGGACTTCGGAGCAAAAAATAACACGAATATTAAGGTACCTTTCTTTGCTCATGGCATGACTCTTTGTTAATGTGAAATTATGTTCGAAAGAACATGAGTAATGCTTATTTATTTGTTTTATACATAGGACTGTTTTATCAAATTATTTGTATGTCTGACGTACTCGTCTGGAAAAACTTAAAAATATGTATAAACTCAAAATATGTATAGTCGTGGTGGCCTAGTGGTTAAAACACCAGCCTCTCAAGTATGAGTGCGCGGGTTCGATTCCAGGTCAGGCAAGTACCAATGTAACTTTTCCAAAGTTATATGTACTTTCTAAGTATATCTTGGACACCAATGACTGAAGGTGAAGGAAAACATTTTGAGGAAACCTGGACTTTAAGTCTGAAATCGCCAACCCGCATTGAGCAAGCGTGCTGATTACGCTCAATCCTTCTCTGTATGAGAGGAGACCTGTGCCCAGCAGTGGGACGATAAAAGGTTTATGATGATGATAACATAAAAAAAAGAATACACAAAAAAAAAAAAAAAATCACTTGTTATATAATAGACCTAATTCTAGGTGTTAATCTTTAGTGAAATTCATAATTTGGTAGCAATTAACAGTATAAAACTAATCTAAAATTTAGTTTCTCGGTCCAACAATTCTTAAATACATACACTTAAGTTACAAAATACTGGCCAACTAAATGAAGCAACATAAATGATCAGTTCGTTCTAGCTTTGACTCCATTCCGTGGGGAGTATAGCGGCTGGTTGCGGCTGATAAAATGCACCTCCAAGAGACCGGTACGCTCACACGCGAGTGTACACTGGCGGCCATTACTATTTGGACATGTAAAACTTGGAAGAAAAAAAGAAGCTAGGAGCATAGGCGAAGAGACGCCAGCCGTCGGTGTCGGTGTTCTATAGGACGCATTATGGAGAGTGTGCGAAGGAATTGCATGACTTAATTGCCACATCTCCATTCCATCATCGGACGACCCGTCATATGGGTCGAGTCCCCTTCGTTGTTGACACCACTACGATCGACTGGCAAATTGTTCCAGTGTTTACGTCTGACTACAATTTAAGTGTCTTCAAAGCTAGAGTGAATAGGCTCTTAATAAATTAGCTCGCTTTAGATTCATTCGCTTAATCAATGATTATAATAAAATAATAAAACGCTAAATTATTGAAACCATCAACGATTGCATCACTGCTTACAATCAGGCGTCATTGCGGTCAAGCAATAGTTTATAGTATACATATATTAAAAAATGCTGAAGTATGAAAACCATCAAGCAAAAATCGATTTAGAAAAATGCACTTTCAAGATGAAAAATCATCTTAGTAATCATGAACCTTCTTGTCTTTTTTTGGTCTACGGTGGTGGGTCTTTCTTAGCGCATCACACTCAAAATTTTGAAAATACGCCTGGACACATTACCCTAATGTGACTTGAAAAGCCTATCGGCTGAGAAAAAAGCTAATAGGCCTCATACGAAGGCTCAGAGTCACACAAAGGGCAATGGAAAGAGCTATGCTCGGAGTTTCTCTGCGTGATCGAATCAGAAATGAGGAGATCCGCAGAAGAATCAAAGTCAGCGACATACACACATCAAAAGTGTCTAGGGATCAAGCATTTTTATGCGGATTTCTTGAGATTGAGATGTGGCTTTGTAATAAATTTATGATTTTATAAATTTATATGGATCCTTTTGGTGCATTTCATAATTTGAATCAGGAACTGTGAATCAAATTCGAGTAAAAGATGAAAATCAGCTGTCAATATTTTCCCTATAAAAACATACAACGCATTGAAGACATTATTAGTGCTACTGTTTCCCTACTACTGATTAAACCAACGTTATTATGGAGCGGCGACGTCATTTAAGCAGGGAAGAAATGCTCAGAGCCGTGGGAATGATAGAAGCTGGTTCCCGGCAACGTACTGTGGCTTTAGCTCTGAATACAAGTCAGAGTGTTATCAGTCGACTTTGGACACGTTACGGAAGCACTGGTACCGTGGCTGAGCGCCATGGAGGACGGTATCGCTGCACCACACGGAGACAAGACCGATACATTCAAATCTTAACTCGAAGAGCTCCAACAATACCCGCCATGATGTTAGCCGTGAGGCTTCATCACTCTTCAGGGAACTTAATTAGCGACCAAACAGTCAGAAACCGCTTGCATGAAGTGAACCTTCATTCCCGAAGACCGCTACGGGTACCACTTATAGCAATGCACAATCGTAGGATTCGATATCAATGGGCTCTTGAACACAGAAATTGGGCAGAAGAACAATGGCGTTTCGTGCGCTTTTCTGATGAGTCTCGTTTTGGTATGAGACCGGATACAAGACGTATACGACACTGGAGAACCCCTGGACGCCAACAGCGATTAAAATCCTGCCAGGAAGTCCATCCTTATAGTGGTGGAACCATCATGGTATGGGCGGGTATTTGGATGGGCGGAAGAACTGAGTTGATTTGGATCAGAGGCAACCTCAACGCTCAAATTTATGCTGAAACGATTGTATCAGACGTCATCGTTCCTCTACAAGTGCAAATCGGTCCCTTATTTCAGTTAATGCATGATAATGCACGACCGCACACCGCAAGAGTTGTAAGACAGACTCGCCGCAGCTAACATCAAGGTCCTGCCCTGGCCTGCTCAGTCGCCAGACTTGAACCCGATTGAGCATGCATGGGATATGCTACAGAGAAGAGCTCTGCCGAATATGGAGGGTATCCAGTCGCAAGAAGACCTTTTTTGTTGTTGCAACGAACATGGGCGGCCATTCCACAGCGTGATTTTGATGAACTCATTTTGAGTATGCCAAACCGATGTTCTTGTGTTGTTAGTGTTCGCGGTAGAAACACGGATTATTAATTGTTTAAGTTACCCAATAAAATTTTAGAGAAAACTGTTATTTCAGTCTTTTTTTCGAACTTTTGTGTTAGTGGTTCAAATGTCAAATATCCCTTTATTAGAAAAATGGCAAATTTCTTTATTAATGCAAAGGTGACTTGGTTTATCGTTACTGTGACAAACGAAAACACTTTATTTGATGAATCCTTAAAGAAAATTTTAATTAATATCAATCAGGAGAAAAGTTATTGCAAAAATATATGTTGATCCCTAGACACTTTTGATGTGTGTAGTTCTGCGAGTCGCTAAATTTAAGTTGCAGTGATCAGGGCACATTGCTCGTAGAACTGATGCGGCCATTGGTTCTACGAGCAGTGTGCAATGGGGCAGTAAGGTTCTGGAGTGGCGGCCACGTACTGGAAGACGCAGCGTAGCAACCTCCAACAAGGTGGACCGAAAACCTGGTGAAGGTCGCGGGAAGCCGATAGATGCGGGCAGCACAAGACCGGTCGGCGTGGAAAGCCTTGAGGGAGGCCTTTGTCCAGCAGTGGACATCTATAGGCTGAAGAAGAACAAGAGAAGAAGACTTGAAAAGGATTACAAGAACCGGTCTTAAACAACTTTTAATTAAGCTTATATTAGGATTCAGATAAAGAGCTTATATACAACAGAAGTATGCTTTAGTTAACTCCCGCCAAAGACATAGAAAACCTTGACACAGAAAAAGTGTTACCAACACTTTTGTCCTCGATTGTAGATATTCGCTTTCCTATACACTTTATTCTGTTTTTAATTAAAGTTCAAGTTACCGTGAAAAACTTTTCCCGATGCAAATGAACGCATTTACCTTACGAAGACCTCCCTTACCATCCGGTACAAGTTTAGTTATTACTTAGAAATAATTAAACAACTTATTTCTGTGATCTTATCTTTTGTATTGTGGTGTCTGTTTCTGTTGGGAATTGGATTCACCAGCAGAATCTGTTGCTATGTGGGCACTGAAATACCGATTGCCAAAAAAAAAACAAACATTTGCTATAATATTATTAAAGTGGCCATATTAACACTGTATGAGATTTAATAATAATAATAATAGCCAAGAGCCTCGACCAACACCTCAGGAGGCTCTCGTTAGGCAGCTGGATCAAGGGTTTGATTCAGAAAGCTGTAATTCTGGACACGGCTCGCATTGTCAGGAAGTTCTCTCTCTCTGGAGCCCTGACCGCCGCCGGTAGCTTGGACCCTGTTCCCGATACCGGTGGGCTACTATTTTTTTATATTTTTAAATGTTTTTAAGTATTATTTATGTAGAAATATTTAAAAATGTAATTTATATGTATATACAATGAAATAAAGGAATAATAATAATAAATTTTATTGTCAGACCATGGTGCATAGAAATAGCATAAAAAATAGCAACAATATGAAAAAGATTCATCCAAAATAAAAATAAAAATTGTAGAAAAAATAATATTAACAATAAAAATATGTGTAATTTGTATTTATTTAGTTTTATAAGTTTGTATATATACTCGTATGTCTCCTACTTTTAAGTTTTTCTTGTACCTAAAATTAAATAATTCAGTGTACCATAAAAAAAAAAAAAAAAACAATAAAATAAAATAAAAATTAAAACAGAATTACAATTAAAGTACAAAATTTAAATTTAACAATAAAATAAAAATGAAATGTAACTACTTAATCCACGAATAAAAATAACAAATTTGATCAATAAATATTTTAATTTTTATTTATTTAGTTGTTGGACTGGGCTCAACGAATCTAAAAATTAAGAAATTGTAAGCATATCGCATCTATATCACACATGTCATTAGTGATATATGTAATTTACTGAATATTATTTACTTGTGACACATAATTTATTCTAAATCTCCGTTCTATGTGTGCAATATGCATTTGATCACACAATATTATTCCATCATCATCTCAGCGTTAATCCCAGTCGCATCCGAAGCTTTTTCAGCTTTGGAGTCTGGGGTCCGCTTTACCAGTCTAACTGCTGATTTTGGCTAAACTTGGATATTTTCCGTAGTAGTTCAATATTATTAATGTAGTATAAATAGCCTAAGTTTATACAATAAAAGAGTATTACTAAATACGCATTTGTAGTCTTAACTACAAAGTGTTATTATTAAAGAAAAAGATTCGCTAACAGGATCAGCAGTGCAATCCTGTTACAACAACAATATACTTAGGTACTACTAACACCCATTGAATGATTGGAGTTCTGACATGAATATTTGCAATCCTTAGATTCGGTGTCCTTAGGTCGGTCTCCAAAATAACCCAGAAATTCCCATATAATACAACCGCAAAACAAACACATTATATCGTATATAAAGCAGGACATTCACGGCAAGTTTAAAATCTAGTTGTCTGAAACCCATTCGGCGGTACCTGGCTAAAGCTAGGTCCAAGCTACTACTGCCTATGGTATGACTCTGTAATCAGCCATTCCGATGCAAATTCGCTCGCTGAACCAACTATGGCTTTATATAAAGGTCTGCATTCGCGTTTACTGTTGTGCGTTTGATTCAAATGTTGCGAAAGGGTTTTTCTATGATGTGGAGATAAATATTTACCCCAATATAAGCCTAATTCACATGGGCGGCAATCTGTTGTTTCATCATCATCATCATCATCATCAGCCTTTTCTCGTCCACTGCTGGACATATGCCTCTTTCATGGCACGCCAACAAGCTCGATCCTGAGCAGTTCTCCGCCAGCCACTACCAGCCACCTTTTTGATGTCGTCGCTCCATCTCGCCCAAGGGCGTCCCACGCTACGTTTGCCGAGACGCGGTCTCCACTCAAGGACTCGTTTACCCTAACGGTTGTCGGTCCTGCGGCATATGTGACCAGCCCATTGCCACTTCAGCTTGCTAATCCTCTCAGCTATGTCGGTAACTCTGGTCCTCTGTCGGATCACCTCATTTCTGATGCGGTCTTTCAGAGAGACGCCCAACATAGCCCGCTCCATAGCTCGCTGAGCGACTTTAAACTTATGGACTAGTCTGACCGTCTGTTGTTTCACTTTGCTAAAACGAATTTTTTAAACTGTTACTGGCATTCTATACAACGTTATTTTTCGTTTATGCGAAACCTGAATATAGTTTATTCGGAATAAGCAACTGAATCGATTCCAATCAGTTTTACACCATGTTATATTTTTTCCCAAATAAATTTAGAGTGAGACCGCAGAGTGGTTACCGAGCGGTTACGATAGATCACAGCTGATGTCCGAGGTCAACGCCCGCGCTCGCCCGCCCATAAGGGCCTTTGACCATATTTGTGTTGGGACAACCAAGTAGATTAGCAAGCTCATAACTTGGTGGTTTTTCGTTATATCTTTTTGAAATCTTGTACATAGATTCTTTACTTAAAAATACTGGACACGTGTTTCGGGTTTCGCATAAACAAAAATAATGTTGTATATTATGAACTCGTGTGTATAATTATATTTTGTATATATCTATCATAAAACTACAATCCTCTATCATTCTTGCCGGTTCCTCTTTTTTTTTTTACATGTTATAAACTAGCGCTTGACCGCAATCCTGCCTGATGGTAAGCAGTGACGCAATCGTTGATGGTAAAGCGCACTAGTTTATTAAGAGCCTATTCACTCTAGCCTTGAAGACACTCAAATTGTAGTCCGACGGAAACACCGCCGCTGGCAAATTGTTCCAGTCCCTCGATGTACGCGGTATAAAGGAGGAGGCGAAACGCTTCGTCCGGATCGTAGTGGTGTTAACAACGTAAGGGTGGAAACCAGCCGTACGACGGGTCGTCCGCTGGTGGAACGGAGATGGGGGAATTAAATCATGCAATTCCCTCGTACACTCCCCGAAATGCATCCTATAGAACACCGAAAGGCTGGCTACTCTACGCCTGTGCTCTAGGCTTTGGAGACCAACTCGAGTTAGATCAGGGTCACCAATCAGCCTCTTTGCACGTCTCTCCACTGAATCCAAAGTGGCCAGGTGACACTTGGCAGCACCAGCCCAAATGTGGCTGCAGTACTCCACACACGAACCAGCAACCTCAAGCAGCCTCCTCTAACCAGCAAGAATGATTTTTTGCCGTTTGAAACAATCAACTGAAACAGACCTCCAAACTTCTGATAAATAAAAAAAGCTCATCTAGATTGTGATTCAAGATGTTGTGAATTTGATTCTGTTGTATGTTACTGGTCCACTCACATTTTCCAATTCAATCCAACCGGCATCAAATTCGCCGTCCACACCGCGACTGTATCTCCATCCCAATGTTTGGAGCCGCGTCCGCTATAGGAGTAAGTGAATTTTCCCCTTTATGCAGCCACTTGACTCTGGCTACAGAAGGTTTTATCCTTTGATTACACTTGGAGAAAGTTGCGAAGGAACTCAATGAGGCCCCGGGCGCGCCAATAGATGAGATCCTTTCAAAACTTTTGTGTTTACATGTCAACGTTACCCGATCCGTCTAGATAGTTCCAGAACAATCGAACACGGAAGATGATACGCGATATTGGTTTCCAAAGAAGATAGTGCTTTAGTTTTTTAATTACATCGTGTACTGTGTTTGAATTGGTCTTTTTTCTTTGGTCTTATGGTACACAGACATCAACTTTATACTCAATCACCAAAATAGGAGAATAATGTTCTTGACATATTTCAATATGTTATATGAATTGTTACATGCGCCAAATTGTGATAGTCAAAGAAGTCAAGTACCTATGACAGAAAATCATTACACAATCTTTTAATGTTCATGACACAGGTACTTTCTAGACATACGCCGCTTGAAAACAAATAAATAAAGGCCTTGTCTTTAATTTTTGAGTCTAAATGGTTTTTTATTCTTTATGTTTTGTGAATGTAGGGACATTTTTAATTTTGTGAAGCATCTGGTACTGTCCTGGGAACACTTCTCAACACTGTAATTTGATGATGTGCCAACAACACTTTCCACGGAATACATATATAGAATCTTAGTCTTTACAAAATAGTACGTATTTGAACTAAAACTACAATAATACAAACTAAGTAAATATTTCTTGTACATGTTAAATAGTAAACAAAAGAAAAGTTAGAAAACAATGAAAAATTCAGAAATTCAATTCATGCAAATTTTAACGAAAATGGAACAGACTCAGGCAAACATATCGATATAATAGAATTTTATGTTACAAGTAAATCCCATTATTTTTGAAAGGGTAAGCTTGGGGTTCCTCCATAGGAAACTACCAATTAGAACCGAGCACTCGTGTATGTTTCTGTGAAATAAAATATTTTATTGAGTTTAGTTACAAAAATTGCATTAAAAACAAGATGGCGGAGTATGTTCCGATTTTTGCCGTAGTTTATATTTTGATGATGACAAGCAACATCTTCCTACAAGAGTAAAGCCCAAACAACGCAAAGAAACTTGTACAAGCAGCATATTTACCCATCACCCATTCAAGTCACGTACACCGTCGTACGCCACGAAACCAAAAATTGCAGCAATGCCGAAACAGTCTTGCCAAGTGACTTCATTAGGAAAAACTTGTGTTGTCAACTTTCTGCTGGTTGTACTCTGGCGCCAAGGTAAACAGGCATGGTGTCGGTTTGTGATTTTGGCTAAAATATCCTAACTTGCTAGTGGAAGTTTCTAATTTTGGGAGCCATTATGCAGTTTCGGCCCTTACAGATTTTCTAACATAATTATGGCGTAACGTATTTAAGATATATCTACTTAATGGTGTAGGTATATAGAGGAATATAGGGCAACGCACGCTGGTTGGTTTTGGAAAAAAACATCAAATTAAAATCTCAATCTATTTTATAAATGTGACCTAATCTGTCTGACAGAACTAACACCCATGTCGTTCAGGCGCCATGTTTTATGGCTAACACAAGTTTGAAGAATTCTGGACCGCTGGCTAACTTTTGTAACCATATGAAAATTATGGCCAGAACGAAGTACTAAGTAACAAACTTTCGACAACAACCCCAAAACTTCATGCACTAATTGTGTTTAGGTGGTAGCCCTTAATTACTATTTATGAGTCCGAAATACATCTCCATAAAAAGGGCCAACTTTGGATTCTAACTTGGAGAGTAACTATCAAAATTGTTACAACTTAAGCCATTCATTACTAACTTAATCTTGAATACAGCAAGCAAGTCAAATATTGACAGGAGGGTGTCTGGTGGAGTGCGGGAGTGATAAGCCGTGAAGGGCCCAGTCTTATTGGATGAGCACACAGGCAATCACGGCCGGACACAGTCGCCCAACTGGCCGTTTCGCTCCTGTGACGTTTACTAGCAAGATTATGTCATAGATGCGACAAGGGTTTTAGACTTCAATTTTTATACTTCAATTTTGATAGACAGAATTTCATATTCATATACATTTATTTGCATAAAACATGGTGTATAAAGATGGTATGGTTTCATTACAAAGATAAGATCATACATGTTTTGCTTATATGTATTTATAGCATGCAAAATTGTTAATATTCTAGGTTGGTTTATATTCTAGGTATTCCTTAATACTATAAAAATTAATGTCATTTAGCCATTTTAGAACTTTGTTCAAAATATCTCATTGCCACATTTTAATGATCTGATTTCAGTTAAGTTTAGAATCATCTAGATCATCATCATCATCTCAGCGTTAGTCCCAGTCGCATCCGAAGCATTTTCAGCTTTGGAGTCTGGGGTCCGCTTTACCAGTCTAATGATTTTGGCTAAAGCTTATTTTGGCTAAACTTCGGTATTTTCCGTGAAGCGACTGCTGTCTGACCTCCACAACCCGAAGACGATATCGAAGTATTGCAGTTAGACCAATTGTTGGACTTTTGAGGGCTCCAACAACCCGTAACGATTGCCATTAGATGTTCGTAGGGCAATAGGGGCCAACGGCTTAACGTGCTTTCCGAGGCACGACCAGACGATATTCATATTCATGCATACAAATATTTGCACTGCGCGGGGATCGAATCCGCGCCTTCTTGCGCAGCGGCCGCGTTCACTACCGCTACGCCACGGAGGCTGTCATATATGGCATGAAAGGTATCGACACAAAAGAGTATCAGTAGAATCATCTAGATATCTTGAGTTATTTGAAATATTCATTGGCATACTACACCATTAATATTATTACATCAGACGACATAAAAATAATCAGCCTATAACGTTAACGGATCTTCTCTTTGTGAGAGGGATCTGTGTCCTACCAGCGGGACGTTTGGGCGACGACGCAGGCCAAGTACGGGAAGATGTCACTTCTTTGAATTTTTGATTCTAGAATATGTGTCTATATATGTTCTAGTATCCTACTAATGTTCTCCTTCATTGTTTTAAGAGCAGATCTTGATTGATTGATTGTCTTAATTGAATTTTCAAAGTCCATAAGGACTGGAGATAAAGTAGAAAATCCAGTACGCATTGCTTTTGGAACTATTGCCACCACTGCAGAACTATTTCAATCTTTGCCGCAGAACCTTCAGTCGATTTATTTGCATTGGTAATTCATAATAATGCTATTATTGCCAACTCGACAATGTCCAGCTCCCTTTGATTGTCGGCCCCTGGTAATCGTGTTTGTGTCTGTCCAAACTATGTTATATTGATTTTTGTTATTAAATAACACGCTTTAGTTGTCAAGGGACGTATTGACCTTTCGATTTTGTTATTTCCATGAGCCGGGAGTTGTTCCTCGTTTGTTTTGTAAAGCCGTAAAGGTTAATTGTACGGAATGAAAAGGCACGTGGGCGGTCGCGGATTTGCTTGTTCTGAGAAAATTGTATTATTTAAAACGACTGCTAGCCTTTAGATTGCTTAGTACACATCACTGTCAATTTCACAGTGATCTTATGAAGATTGCTCTTGGATTATGTTAATGTTAAGTCTGTCAGAATCATAGTGACCTTTATTGTTGTTGTCATAAGGTTGTTGTTGGGTTGCCGCTGTCAGAGGTAAAATTACTCTGAAAGGATTTTACCATTAGTCTTTCATTATTGTCTTTTTTTATATAAGTTATAAACTGGCGCTTCACCGCAATCCCGCCTAATGGTAAGCAGTGATGCGATCGTTGATAGTAAAGCGCGCTAGTTTATTAAAAGCCTATTCACTCTAGCCTTGAAGACAGTCAAATTCTTCGAGAGTGTACTAAAGATGTGTACTTAAATTTGTGGGGCTCCTGGCTAAGTAATAACAGAAGAGCAAGGAACTTAAAAGTTGAAAACCAGTAACCATGTAAATTACTGATTCAGCTGTGTCCGGTTAGACTGGACGGCGACCCCAAAAGCTTAGCCTTTTTCCTGTTAAGAAAAGGCACATATGACATTTCCCTCAAATGTTTCAAGAGGAAAATCTCTTTGACAGAGGAAAAGATCTTCCGATTTATGAAATCCCTTTACTATTTGAGAATCAATATCTTTATTTATTTCTTATCGCCCCTTCTGTGACACCAGTAGCTGGCGTCCGTTTGTCTCAAAGACAAAGCTGCTTTTCTTGTCTAAACCTCCAACGATAAATCCATTGGTGTCCAGTGCAGCTTATGCGGAACCCCGCTGCTTCTTCTGCAAACACAATAGCCATATGAACAACTGAAAACCACTCTTATCACAACTACGTAAAGTTTTCTCACTCTGAAAAGTTATCTATGTATATCATACCAAAAGCAATATATTTTTTGAAGTTGGATCAATGAAAAATGACCTTTATATCACCGATTTAAAGGTTGAATTGTCGGTATAAGCGATTCGAGATTGTGTCATGTTTCAGAACATAGTGAGGGCTTATTTGTCTTTGCTCCATGTCGACTTTAACGCAAATAGCAAAAATATTATTATTTTAAAGAATTTTTTTAAAACAATGATGGATCATCATCATCTCAGCGTTAATCCCAGTCGCATCCGAAGCTTTTTTCAGCTTTGGAGTCAGGGACCGCTTTACCAGTCTAACTGCTGATTTTGACTAAACTTGCTGTTTGACCTCCATAACCCGAAGGCGATATCGAAGCATTGCAGTTAGACCAATTGTTGGATAAGAATGATAGATGGACAATAAAATAAAACAAAACTTGACTCCCCGTACCATATAGAATGTGTATCAATTTTTTTTTGGTGTTCGTTATTCTTATAAAACGAAGAATTTGAGAGAACCTTCTCACACTGAAAACTATGAAATCACCAGATTTTATATTTTTAGAAAACTTACAATCAACACAGCAAATATACCAGGGTGGCCCATGAGTCTTTGTTGCAGATGATTAAGCTATAAATAATTTGGCAGAAGAACTTGACACTGATTTCTTGTTTAGTAGAGGAGTTCCTAAGACTTCTGCGATTCCTATGATCTTTATTATCAGACGAGATTCTTAGTGAAATGAAACTTTCAAAGTGAGTCTTTCCCTAAAAACCACAAAACCGTCAGCTTCAGTGTTTCGGAAGCTCCTAAAGAGAAGCTACAAAAAATTTGTTTTGGACCTCGCTTCCCTGTATAATAATAATAAGTTACTATAGTAAGTTTATCTATACTTATATTATAAATGGGTTTGTTTGTTTGTTCCGCTTTCAAGCTGTAACTACTGGACCGATAGCTTTGAAATTTTGCAGACGTAAAGTTAGAAGTCCGCATTAAATAACAGGGTACCTTTTATCCCGGAAAAAATTGATAATCCCGAGGGAAATCTAAAAAGCGCGATATAACAGAATACCATGCGGGCGAAGCCGCGGGCGGAAAGCTAGTTTCATATAAATTTGGTTTAAATTACATGTCAAGGAGTCTCCATTTAGGCATAGAAATGCCTGTATTTGAAGGCTCCGCTCTTCCTGTAAAAAAACGTTTTATAAAAACAAAATGGTCTATTTCCATACTCCTAACAGCAACATACTCGTAATTAGTCGTAGGGCAGGGGCACTATCCATTGCGGGCGACATCAAATAGTTAGGAGGCGTGACGGCGACGCGTTTGTGATGCTACATTGAGCACGATTTGCGAGCGAGCGCTCGGGGGTGCTCGGCAATGTTCGGTAAACCGATTTTGAAGCCAAGGAAAATTTTAGAGATATTTTTGCAGGTTTGTGCCGTTCCAGTATTAATTCCTTGGTGAGCTGAACACAGGCGTACACACTAGAGTCGTTAGGGCGTGATGAGAAGGGAGAAAAATATAATATTTCATTCACTAAAGTATGTAGAAGTTAAAACTAAGTCGCCTAAACTTGCTCATATCATAATTATTTTCATAATCGGCCTATAATGTTCCCACTCCTGGGCCACAGGCCTCCTCTTGGTGAGAGGGAGTGGGCCGTAATCTACGACGCTGGCCCAGTGCGGGCTGGTAGATGTCATAACTTCATAAGTATGTCTTCATAGTTTCACTTTCACTATTTTAGAGCAGTGGTGATGAAATAATTTACACAAATTGTTAAATTATTTTCAGTTTAATCTCTTCCCCATATTGTCATTTCAAATAATTTTTTTACTAAAACCTGCTCAACTTATCCACTAATCAACTCAGGTTGTCGCAGTCTACTGCTGATCATAGGCGTCTTCCAGGTGGCGCCTCAACACCCTGTCCTCCGCCTTCCTCATCATATCCCAGCTACGCCCATATAGTGGGAGCAGTCAGCGCTCCACTTGCCGATACCGTATCCTCTACAACCTTTCCACCGCTAGTCCCACTCCCGATTTACGTTTACTTACTCTGCAAGCTATGTCGGTTACTCCGAGTATTTTCCCTTTTCTCCAGCCTCCAATAGTAAATCAAAATTTTTCATAACCTACAAAAGAAAACTTATTTTTTACTTTTCTTACTTTTTTCTTAATATCTAGCGATAGCATACAGACAGATATATGAGTACATTATAAAAACTAGGCGTGACCTGCATCCACCTCCTCAACATCAGGGAATCCCACCGATATGCCAACATGCGTCATCTGGGATGTTCTTCTCCTTCAGCCTACAGAGGTCCACTGCTGGACAAAGGCCTCCCCCAAGACTTGCATTGTTTTGAGGGTTTTGCCATAATCAAGAGAAGCACTGCTGCCCGCTTCCCTGGTGAGAGTTCCCTTAGTCGCCTCTTACGACACCCACGGGAGGATATGGGTTGGTACTATTCAGAAAAACTATTCATATTATTATCCGGAAATATTCCTGGTGTCCAACATGCCGTGGTATGTTGGACGTTTATGAAGTTCTTTTTTGTATCAGCAATACAACGTCACTGCAGCCGCAACAATACTTCAGTGCAGTGCATTATTATATCAGACTCGTAGATCGTTACAATGCGGCCACTTCCCAAAAGTATGTTGGAGAGGCACCATGAAAGATCAAGGGATCTCGAATTCCAATCGATCAGTACCTACCACGCTCCGTGTCTCATCAAAACTCGAAAAGCTACACTTCAATCTAAAACTTGAACAATACGGTTGTTACATATAATTTGAGACTAAACAAAGCGAAAGTTGTTCGTGTATCTGTTTAGCATCTCTGCAAAAGTTGCCGCCATCGGAGGGAGTATGATACACTGGCGATAAATTAAGAGGAACAACAAAGTTGGCGCGGATAATTACTACACTTGCGTGTCCATTCACTTGTACTTTCATTATTCTTGGTGCGCGTTTTCGTTGATACGTCGACAAGTTCTTGTTGTGCTTCAAAGTCATTAGGGAGAATATAATCCACAGTCAATTTGAGGACAGACAAATTTATTGAGTATGTATTAAGATAATCTAGAAAATATAATAAACTTTCCAGTTAGTGGTTTAGGTATTAGTAACGATAACAATGATAGGTTTTCAACACCTTACCTACCTCATTATCCTTGCTAATATTATAAATCGGAAAGTGAGTCTGTTTGTTTGTTTGTTTGTCCCGCTTTCACGCCGTAACTACTGAACCGATTGCTTTGAAATTTTGCAAACGTAAAGTTAAAAGTCCGTATTAAATAAGAGTATATTTAATCCCGAAAAAAATAATGATATTCCTGAGGGAAATCTAAAAAGCGCGATATAACCGATCTCCACGCGAGCGAAGCCGCGGGCGGAAAGCTAGATATTAATAAGTTGGGGTAAATTTTAACCTCAATTCCTCGTATAATCAATAAGCCTCCAAAAGCCTCCTCTAATATAATTCCTCTTATAAGCGCAGTGAATCTACAGTCAAATGTCGTATCGTGAATATAATGGAGCTGTACATCAGTAGCGACGTACCAGTAGCACGTGTACGTAATGACTCCGCGAACTGTTTGATTTAAAGTCACAACAATTGTGTTTACGAGCTGACACCCCTGCCTGCCCCCCTTCCCGGTGCCTGCCCCCCCGAATTAACACTACCGATGATAAAGCTACACAAGTTTTGTTAAATGGACGGTGTTGAAAACCGGTGCTGTTTCGGGATGATATTGTATGCGATAATCGAGGGTTCACTGAAGGTATCGATTTGAATTTTTATATAAAAGGAACTATCAAAATAGGGTTATTATTAGCTAAAATTTTTATATAGTGGTGGCCTAGTGGTTAAAACACCAGCCTCTCAAGTATGAGAGTGCTGATTCGATTCCAGGTCAGGCAAATACCAATGTAACATTTCTGAGTTATATTTACTTTCTAAGTATATCTCGGACACCAATGACTGATTAAAAGGTGAAGGAAAACATCTTGAGGAAACCTGGACAAGTCTGATATCGCCAACCCGCATTGAGTAAGCGTGGTGATTACGCTCAATCCTTCTCTGTATGAGAGCAGACCTGTGCCCAGCAGTGGGACGACAAAAAGGTTGATGATGATGATTAGCTGAAATAATAACAGGTTACCCGTATGGAAATTGTTACGTTTTGGGATGAGTAAGTTCTGTTTATTTTTCAGCTTTATTGAAAAGACCGTTACAAAATTTAAAAATCGAATGTCACGTACAGATGTTGCATTTTAAAAATAAATTGAATGAAAGTCTGCATGTCATTCATGCCTTATATTTAATTTTACATTTTAATGTTCTTCTTCAACAAGAACCTTGATATCTCATCTAACACAATACATAAAAACTTAAACAATACCCATTTTTACAAAAGACGTCTGGTAATAAACAGGTATTTGTCAAACAACTGGTGCGAATGAAGGTAATGCTTCGTGAAATACCGAAATGAAATATGTATTAAATCCAGGGCCACAGAGATTAAGCTGCTGACGGGAGATCAGATTTTAATGAGGGCAAGCACCCAGCAAGAGCGACGCGGGAAACAAGAGATTTTAAAGATGGCCGAAAAGGTTTAATGATAGTTGGGGTCTAATAGTTAGTGTAATATTTTTGCCCTAATCAGGCAGGGTTGACCATCTAAACTACTCATAATGTTCCACAATTAAAATTACAATATTGATATATCTGCTTTGTTATTGTAATTGTGTTTTTTTATTAATTATATACCTACTAGCTTTCAGCCCGCGGCTTCGCTCGCGTAGCGATCGGTTGTATCGCGCTTTTTAGATTTCCCTCGGGAACATAATTTTTTTTCCGGAATAAAAAGTAGCCTATTATCTAATTCGGACTTCTAACTTTACGTTTGAAAAATTTCAAAGCAATCGGTTCAGTAGTTACGGCGTGAAAGCAGAACAAACAAACTAACTTTCCGATTTATAATATTAGCAAGGATTCGAAGTCGTGGTGGCCTTTTCTAATGTTATATGGACTTTCTAAATATATTTTGGACACTAATGACTGATTACAAGGTGAAGGAAAATATCTCGAGGAAACCTGGACTTTAAGTCTGAAATCGCCAACCCGCATGGAGTAAGCGTGGTGATTACGCTCAATCCTTCTCAGTGTGGGAGGAGAGCTGTGCCCAGCAGTGGCGCGATAAAGAGGTTGATGATGATATACCTACCCAATTTCAATTTCATTTACTTGCATAAGTAAATTAAATTGAAGTGTCACCTGGCCACTTTGGATTCAGTGGAGAGACGTGCAAAGAGGCTGATTGGTGACCCTGATCTAACTCGAGTTGGTCTCCAAAGCCTAGAGCACAGGCGTAGAGTAGCCAGCCTTTCGGTGTTCTATAGGATGCATTTCGGGGAGTGT
The DNA here is from genome assembly GCA_017933935.1 of Sesamia nonagrioides. Classification (NCBI taxonomy): domain Eukaryota; kingdom Metazoa; phylum Arthropoda; class Insecta; order Lepidoptera; family Noctuidae; genus Sesamia; species Sesamia nonagrioides. Next base: position 138,403 of record JADWQK010002267.1, read on the forward strand.
GCGAGGGAATTGCATGATTTAATTCCCCCATCTCCGTTCCACCAGCGGACGACCCGTCGTACGGCTGGTTTCCACCCTTACGTTGTTAACACCACTACGATCCGGACGAAGCGTTTCGCCTCCTCCTTTATACCGCGAACATCGAGGGACTGGAACAATTTGCCCGCGGCGGTGTTTCCGTCGGACTACAATTTGAGTGTCTTCAAGGCTAGAGTGAATAGGCTCTTAATAAACTAGTGCGCTTTACCATCAACGATTGCGTCACTGCTTACCATCAGGCAGGATTGCGGTCAAGCGCTGGTTTATAATATGTAAAAAAAATAATAATATGAGAATCTTTTAAGTAGGTTGTACATTTCTGTCAAATCATTACTGAAAATGCAATACAAATGAACAATTCAAAATATTTTGAGTTGTTCGTTCATACACGTGTACATTTTTATATAGATAGCGTTCGCCTCGCTCGCTCTGTAAGCTTACTAGGTGAGCGGAGAATCAAAGAATTTAATCTACAATGAAAGAAGTTGGAGGTTCTTTGTGCGTGTCACCCGCCCCGACCCTTGGAGCTGGCGTGATCTGACACATGGAGTGAGGAAAGTATACTCTGTGATTTTTGAGGAGATATGACAGGCTAGAGGATAATAAATCGACCTCGAAGAAACAAAATATGTTGGCAGCAGAATAATTTCCTTATCACTGGTCAATGTTAGGCCCTTTATCACATTTCTAGATCTCCTACTACATAAATTAAATAAAAAAACTACAAAAAAAAAACTTGAAAGCTCGTATGTTCACTTATCTTATAGAATAAGTTTCCAGAGAAATAGCTCTGAACACAAGTCATTGGTTTGAGGAGCCATATCGGTGTTTTCACCACTGCATTCATCGTTTCCGTAGTGTAGCGGTTATCACGTGTGCTTCACACGCACAAGGTCCCCGGTTCGATCCCGGGCGGAAACAGTCTTTTTCACAACCATTTTTTTAAAAGGTTTTTTTTTGAAAAATACCTCATCCATCACATCGTAAATCTTCACCGCCGTTCCTTACAATTCAATATCATCCCTTTGTTGCTGGTTTTCTCTTTAATAAATGCGGCGAATCCCCAATTTTAGCTCGAATAATATTGTCACCTCACCACGCCCGAGCCACAGTATTAGTAGAGAGGGTAGTTGACTTTCATAGCCTCTTTGTAGATTTTTGAATCGCGAAAAATGCCATTTGAATAGACGTGTCCTGAAAAAGATTGGCTTCTGTGAGTTTGGACTTTGAGATCGGATTTTTTTTAAGACTTGGAACTTTGTGAAGATTGATATTGTTTTTCAGTAAGCTCAAATTCAAATTTGCAGGTGAATGTCTCCTTTGATTCAATAGAGTTACTTATATGTATCTAGAAGGTTGTTTGGATTATTATAACGATTATAATACTGTAGAAACATATTATATACGCGAATCATATTTTGTTACACATAAACTTATTCAGTCTATTATTATAGATTATGCCGATGCCTGTTACCTGGATGCTACTGAAGAGCGGTTAAAAAAAGTTGAGCGCTTGTAAACCTGTGCGTTCCCTTTGTTTTCAGTCTTCGAAATTATGGCCATAGTTCTCACCTTCGCAAGGAACTCAAGTGGCTTCCAATCCGCCTTCGCAGGAATACTAGTACCTACTTATATAAGTCTCCTTTTCAACATCATACACAACCAGTCTTATCTTTCCTACCGGCGTGAGCGTTTTACTTACGTGCGCTCTTCCTCATAAAACGTCTTCCTTCTATGTCCATGCTGTAAGATTGTGGAACTCACTCCTGCCTAACATTCGTGATCCAATCAGTATTTCTATATTTAAACGTCGATTGTATATTTATATATTTTAGTATTTCCTTAAGTATAATTATGTAATTATTTTTTGGATTATAGGTAAGTTTAGTTATACTAAGTATGACTTTTATACTTATCGCATTCATATCTTTTTCTTCTTGTTCTTCCACACTATTTTATTTTTCTGTTTTACTTCTCCTTTCGCAGGTCTGCTGGAAGAAATCTCTTAAGAAATAAGCAGTGCCTTTGTACTCAGATCTTAATTTTGTCATATCCTTATGTATTTAATTGTGTGTACAACATACAAACTAAAATAAATAAATCTGACATTGACCTGCTAAAAAGCATAAGAAAATTTAAACTTCGCGGGCTGTCCAGAAAGCCAACTCACGGCCCTCGCAGGCATTGGTCTTCGTGGACCTCGTCATTCCTCTTCGGGGTCCTCCCTCCGCAAAGAGGAGATTTACCGCCGCTATTGTGGCGTACCCAGCACTGGTTTGCGATAATCGCAGTTTCCATGTTGCCATGAGATCCCGCCGGAGCTCTGTCCGCTCTACCGCTGGTTTATTTTAAACAAACCAAGGAGTTATGTTTGAGTGTACCTCCTTATTTAATTAATAATTTTAATAGAACGTATTATCGCACTGCAGGACAAAGACATCTTAGTTCTCTATTGTTGTCTACTAGCTTTCCGCCTGCGGTTTTGTCCGCGTGGAATTCGGTTAGGTCGCGCTTTTTAGATTCCTCATTTTCGGAGATTAATTATCGTATCATTTAGCTTCTAAGTTTACATTGAGCATATTCGTTTGCCTTGTTTTAAACGACACACAGCGCCATCTATCACTGAACTGGTATGAAGCAACAAAAATATTTTTGTTTTCCTCGGAAATATACTTTTTTTTCCGGGAAAAGAGTACCCTATTATTTAATCCAGACTTCTAACTTTACGTCTGCAAAATTTCAAAGCAATCGGTTCAGTAGTTACGGCGTGAAAGCGGAACAAGCAAACAAACAAACTCACTTTCCGATTTATAATATTAAGAAAGGATTGTAGAAAAATACACAAATATGTATGTCTGGCATATTTGTTTATTTTTCTTACTTTATTTAGTATTTATTACAGCTAGTAAAATTCTGCTGAAATCCGGATTCAAAAATCAATACAATTTAATCAGTCCAACCACAACACTGCCGACAATAACAGTTATAAAGTTAAAACAAGAGTATTCTACAAGTTAATTAAAATATAAATAGAGAGCCAATCAGAGGCATCAAATGAGATAACTTGGCGGTACACTGCGAGGATAACTTGAGGACTTGTTAATTCGTTGCGGGATTTTATTCGTCTGTTGCTCTTTGTACTGTACCTATTACAAACTGAAAATTAGAACATTTCAAGCGATAGGGTTCTATTTAATTACTTTTATTGTTTTTGTTGGCTAGAAAATAACTACAGTTTTGAGTTAGTTTTGAGGAATGAAAACCGTTATATTTTATAAATTAGGTAATTATTAAACCTAGCTTCGGAGGATACGCATCACTTCATCATCAACCTTCTTATCGTCCTACTGCTGGGCACAGGTCTCCTCTCATACAGAGAAGGATTGAGCGTAATCACCACGCTTGCTCAATGCGGGTTTGCGATTAAAGTCCAGGTTTCCTCAAGATGTTTTCCTTCACCTTTTAATCAGTCATTGGTGTCCAAGATATGCTTAGAAAGTACATATAACTTAGAAAAGTTACATTGGTACTTGCCTGACCTGGAATCGAACCCGCACAATCATACTTGAGCGGCTGGTGTTTATTTACCCTTTAAACACTGTGGTGTTTATTCATAAATGATGATTAAGGTTAGATAAGTGACGTTAAAAGGTCAAAATGTATGGTTAATAAATCTCTAATCACTAGTTAACTTTAAGCAACCTTTATGGTGGCCTAGTGGTTAAAACACTAATGGTTAAAAGCCTAATTGACCGTAAATTACTTATTATAAGTATGTATACATTTTGGTAATAGTATGTATGTGTATACAGCTTATTTAAGTATTTATTTAAATAGTTTTAAGAGTATTTTTTATAGTATATTATATTTAGGGTATATTATAATGCTTTCACCCCAACGGTTGTCGGTCCTGCGGCATATGTGACCAGCCCATTGCCACTTCAGCTTACTAATCCTCTCAGCTATGTCGGTAACTCTGGTCCTCTGTCGGATCACCTCATTTCTGATGCGGTCCTTCAACTAAAGCACCTGCTACTAATCTCTTCACCACCTACGGTTGACTGGTAGATAATGCCTAAGGCATTAAGTCCGCCTCTGTAAAATTTACATATGTGCGAAAGAATAAATAAATAAATGAACCTTTATGAATAGGGGGATCATTTTTATCGCGATATTCCTATGTGATCGAGACGTATGCAGCGACCAGCAGGGTAATTGCGTAATACACTATCAGTAGCAATGGCTTTAATTTTGACAGTTCAACAATATTCATTGCGTTCTTTACGTTGTTGAGCAGACACACTTTTCGAACACACGGAGCAATGGATTTTTTTTTAATATAAATTACAAACTAGCGCTTGACTGCAATCCCGCCTGATGGTAAGCAGTGATGCAATCGTTGATGGTAAAGCGCGCTAGTTTATTAAGCCTACTCACTCAAAAGAACTGAGTAAATTGGAAGGAAGACGGCAGTTGGGCGCGGTGATGCAATGTTAAACCCAACAACACGACCAACGATGCTGCGCCAGAGGGATATTGATCTGGAGGCCCTCCACAACCAAACTCCCGACACAACAACATTTCGCGCATCGTACCCGGCACGTACATCGCAACATAACTGCTCAGACCCGTCCTCCGTACGCCGTCACCAGGCATCATGCCGGAACACGATGAATCGCTTGGCGGCATGACTTTGTCTGGTGGGTGGTATCTTACGCCGGCGGCTGATGTTGTGGCCTACCACCGAGAAAGGTTTAGCAGTATGCTTAGTATATTAATTGCTAATCCATTCCTCCGTGTGTTCGATTGCACATTATTTCATGGTCATTTGGAATCCCAAATGATAGTAATAATGTGTTACATAATTACTAAGAAACTGTCACGGACTAGCTACTTCAACAAAAAAATCACCCTTTATTTATTGCTATAAATGATACACACTCGCTAATAAATCGACTGCCCATCTCGATTAACGGACCATGAAATCGATTGACTCGATTATTTTTTTACCGATATTATTAACAATTACCAGGGCACTAATTTCGCAGCGAATGATACATCAATCCTTGCCGAAGGTAGATTAACTCCATAATACGCGGCAGTCGGTGACATATTGTATCATTAATCTCTGCCGAGGGGCTAGCCAGTATCACCTGGCTTCCAGGTGGATATATTATGCGGAGCTACACTATTGTGTACTGAAATTGGAAGTGGATCGTTCGATCTTGAAAGGAAACCATTGGCCATAGCTTATAATCGTAAATCGAATGCAGTATATCTGAATGCGTCTCTGTTTACTATTCGCTAAGCTAACTTTGAACACGTTGCTCTTACGAAAATTTTCAGTTAATTTCAATAAAAATGTTTATATGAGGTAGGGATTTAATGATATTTATTTCTGTAAATTTATACAGAAAACCTGAATATAGTTGTACAGAATATGCAACTGAATCGATTGTAATAATTTTTGTACCATGTTATATTTTTTCCCAAATACATTTATAAATTGTTGCAGTGTAGTTACCAAACGCACAACACAGTTCACGGTAGATCATAGTATTGCACGTGCAGGCAGTGAGACCGAGCCCCAACCAACATTATGCTACATTTTATTTTACTAGTCTAAAAGCTGTAAGTGTGATGGAAAACGTTATCACTAGTTAGTTACAAACAAACAGATATTAATGCAAGATGACGCCGCGCCGCTGCAGGTGCGGGCGGGCGAGCAGAGCGTTGACCATATTTTTGTTGGGACAACCAGGTAAGATAACAAGGTCATAACTTTGCGGTTTTTCATGATATATATTTGAAATTTTGTACATAGATTCTTTACTTTAAAATACTGGACACGTGTTTCGGGTTTCGCATATACAAAAAATAACGCAGTATACAACGTGGCTATGCTGCTAACCTTTTGTGCACTGCCGTTATTGATAGCGATGAGCAAGAATTTTGAATAATGATTATTTTGCGTTTCTTTACATGTACATATTATTGTTTTAAATTTAAGCTTAAATAAGGTAAATAATTTAATTCAATATTTTTTCTAATTTGATTAAAAAAGCAGTTATATATCGACGCTGGAAAGCGATTTTGTCGTATCTCGAAAAAAGGCAATTTTGTTTTATTGCATAATTGAATTTAGAAAAAAATACTTCGTCGGATGGTCTGATCAACGTATTCCTACGATGTTTATTGTTTATGATACGACGTTGACTTTTTCTAAACATTTTTCTCAATTCAATTATGAAATAAAACAAAATTGCCTTTTTTCCAGATACGACAAAATCGCTTTCCAGCGTCGATATATACCTACATGTAAAAATAATTATGTTTTAAAACGTTGGTACTGGTAAAATATAAAATCAAAGTACATAACATTTTTTCACAGCCAAGTAACAGAGCGTTGGAATTCGGAAGTTATATACCTATACATACTTATACAGTTATTTTCGTATTTATGTATAAAGAAATATTTAAAAGTAAACTTTGAAAATCATTATACGTACCCCTGATCTGCAGTTTAGATTTATAAAATAATACTTATACGAGCAAACACGAAAAATCGCTATAAATGCGAAATTGCCAGCTTGCGCGGGGTGAATTCAATTAAAACTAGACACATTATCAATATGAGGACGTTTTCCTCAAAGATTATTCAAAAACTCCTATATGGATTTATTATAACATTAATCTATGCCAAGGGGTAGGGCAGTATGGTCGAACTAGCCGCCTCTTGGCATAGATTGCTTGCATAAAACTTATGTTCCGAAAACGGGGCTCAAGAAAATAGGTAGCTCGTTTACATGTCAATGTATACGTTTTTATAATAAAACTAGCTGCGCTCCTCAGTTTCACCCGCGTAAATAGTAGTGATATAAAAATACATAAAAACCTATTCCCAAGCCTAACGAATGTATAACAGTTTGACATGTGTGTAGTAACAGTTTGGGTAATTTATGTGGCGTACTCAAGTCCTTTCCTTGGTATAGTTCGTTTTTTTTTTAAGTTATAAACTCGCTCTTGACCGCAATCCCGCCTGATGGTAAGCAGTGATGCGATCGTTGATGGTAAAGCGCGCTAGTTTATTAATAGGCTATTCACTCTAGCCTTGAAGACACTCAAATTGTAGTGTGACGGATGTTTCCGTCACACTACAATTTTGATTGGAACAATTGTTCCAATCTCTCGATGTACGCGGAATAAAAGAGGAAGCGAAACGCTTCGTCTGGAACGCAGTGGTGTTAACAACGTGAGGGTGGATAGTCGCCGTATGACGAGTCGTATGATGGTGGAACGGAGATGGGGGAATTAAATCATGCAATTCCCTTGCACACTCACCAGAATGCATCCAATAGAAGACCGAAAGGCTCGCTATTCTACGCCTGTGTTCCAGGCTTTGGAGACCGTTTCGAGTTAAATCTGGGTCCCCAATCAGCTTCTTCGCACACCTCTCCACTGAATCCAAAGTAGCCAGGTGACATTTCGCAGCACCAGCCCAAATGTGGCTGCAGTACTCCACACATGAGCGGACCTATGCTTTGTACAACATTAGAAGCTGCTTGGTGTGAAGTAGCGCCGGACCTTTGTGATGACGCCAAGTTTTATGGCAGCTACCTTGGCCTTGGACTCAATGAACCGCCCAAAGTTTAGGTTCGAGGAAATCTCAACTTTCAAAAGCTGAAGGCGGTCGGTGCACTCCAAGGATACATTTTGAAAAGTAGGAGCCAAGGTGAACGGGCTCCTTTTGGCGGTGAAAAGACAAGCCTGTGTTTTGGCGGCATTGAATGCTGCAAGATTGGCTTTGCCCCATTCGGAAACTGCCTGTAGTGCAGCACTCGTACGGTCATTGAGCTCCTTAAGTTTTGAGTTGTGCTGCACCATTTCTGACAAATGCGTGTATAACTATCTACATGCTCTTGAGACGTTGATCTACATAGTCTTCATATAACCTAGTTAAGATTATGTGTATTGGATTTTAAAAGAGGCTGTGACCTTTGTATCTGAGTTCGTTTCGGCCTTTTTTCTAAGAATATTTAGAAAGGAAATGCACTTATTCAACTGACGAACTCATTTTAGTTTAAAAAATATGATTGACGTGTAAAAGTGTTTGTACAAACCCACTTACAGAAAATAAATCATGAATCATATAAACTGATATTTTATGTCAACTGCACAATTTTTTTTAAAGTTATTCCTTGCCCCCCGAACTATGAATTTCTCATGGGTGTGTTTAGAAACATATAAAGTCAATACACAAACAGCCAGACCCGGAACAACTAATTGCAGATCATACAAATATTTTCTTCCGCGCAGGAATAGAACCCGCGACACGCGGCGCAGCAGTCGATCTCTCAGCCACTGGACCAATCGTGTTGTCTATTGTTTACCAAATTGGAAGTACATGGGTAGAAAGCGATCAATGTAGTCCACACTGATAGCATTCCACCCACCATGAAAGGTAATGAAGTTTACAAGGGGTTGTCTCAAGTCTACCTCCAGTCAGTACTTGTTCTTATCATAGTCTAGCTGCGCCGCGCGGTTTCACCCACATAGGTTTCGATACGTTTTTTTATGTTCCGCTCCTATTGGTGGCAGCTTGATGTTATACAGCCTACAACCTTCCTGGATTAACCGGATATCCAACGCAAAAATAATTTTTCAAATAGGACCAGTAGTTCCTAAGATTAGCGCCTTCAAACAAACAAACTCTTCAGCTTTATATATTAGTACAGATTTAAATAAATAGTAAAATGTGGTCACCTGATTTGGTGAACCTGAATTGGCAAGCGCAGTTTTATTTTTTGGGAAAATTACAGTTTATTTATTCACTGTTATTTGAGCTCTGATTAAGCATCACAATCAAGAGCACAGTGGTCTTTACTTACTTTGTAATAAAATTGCTGCAAGGTTGCTGCCAACTGACAAATTTGTCAAATCATAATGATCTTTATTAATTATAATATAAGATTATTTTTGAGTTACTACTCTGAAAGGGCTGTATACATGGCTAGAGTCAAGAGACAATCAGCCAATTGTCACTTGATGCTAGTGATGTGAATTATCACATCACTAGAGAATGGATCATCATTATCTCAGCGTTAATCCCAGTCGCATCCGTAGCTTTTCAGCTTTGGAGTCTGGAGTCCGCTTTACCAGTCTAACTGCTGACTTTGGCTAAACTTCGATATTTTCCGTGAAGCGACTGCCGTCTGACCTCCAGAACTCGAAGGCGATATCTAAGTATTGCAGTTAGACCAATTATTAGACTTATGAGGGCTCCAACAACCCGTAACGACTGCCACTCGATGTTCGTATGGCAACCAAGACCAACGACTTAACGTGCTTTCCAAGGCACGACCAGACCAGTGCAAGTATTCATTTTTCATGCATACAAATATTTGCACTGTGCGGGGATCGAACCCGCGCCTCGCTACGCCACGGAGGCTGTCTTCACTAGAGAATAGAATTCCAAATTATTTTTATAGAACCGAAAGTATTTTGTACCGGCAAGGATGTAAGAGATCGCCATTCTACGATAAGCGTATTTGAAAAATCGTTGATTCCGCCTTTTAATATCGACAATAGCGTGCTGAGTTTCCCACAGGGTTTATATATGCAGATGCGATCCCGTTCAATCTAGGGCCGCGTAGGCTAGACGTACGTTACAATATTAATTATTCATCGGATCGAGCGAATAAACCAATTTCACGGTTCTTTGGCCGCGAATCGCAGCGAGCCGCCGCGGCTTATACAGCGGGTGTCGGAATACCTTGTCCTGCAACTGACGAGAGGAATTTCTGTTTTGCATTTAGTAGCCTAAGTTATGTTAGATTTGGTTGTGATTGGGCAGGTGTGAGATGAAACCCCGGGCTGGTTTTTAATCAAAAGTCATTTATTCAAATTAGGCTGAGACTCAGCACTTTTTGAACGTCAATATTACATAAGACAGTCGGGGGACTGTCTTATGTAATATTAACGCCCGCTCTTCGCCACTTCCTAGTGCTTTCGTTGGGAAGAAGAAGTGGCCGAACACACTCCCCAGCAGTTCATTAAAAAAAATACGTGACTTTATACAATACGATGTACACTAATGAATACAAGAAAACACAACAACTATGAAATTATTTACCATATGCCAGCTAGCCACGCCAAAATAAAGCAAAACAAAAAAATAAAATATCATTATAATGTTAATGTAAATAAGTAAAAACTTATTACCTAAATAAAAGCCCCAAGTATAAAGAGCGTGCCAGCTCACATATTAATGTATTGTAAAATGCAAATTATATAAGCTGATTCCGGAGAAATAATACAAACCTAGTTTTAGGCAGGATGGCAGACATCCATGAGGACATTCCACCCCACGAAAAAAAAAATAATGATAGGGTTTTGTAAGGGTTACTAAAATAAATAAAATTTAAGTCTACTACTACTAATTTTGCCCATAGAGGTCCAATGCTGGACAAAGGCTTCCCCCAGGCTTTCCACAATGTCCAGGCTCGTGTTGCCCGCATCCATCGACTTTCCGCGACCTTCACCAGGTCATCGGCCCACCTTGTTGGGGGCTCCATACGCTGCATCTACCGGTAAGTGGCTGCCACTCCAGAACCGTACTGCCCCATCGGCCATCGGTTCTACGTGCAATGTGCTTCGCCCACCGCCACTTAATTTTAGCGACACTAAGAGCTATGTCGGTGACTTTAGTTCTCGGTTCTCCTCATTTTTGATTCGATCGAAAATTTAAGTGTCAGTTTATAGTGTCAAAATACTATGCATATGCTTTTACGCTTTTCCTAATTTTTTATGCTTTTGCTCATGAAAGTGTGTAACTATAGATTTTTTTTTAAATTTTTGTCTTTCTCTCTATTTGTTTGTTCCGGCTTTTATTTTAGAAAAATAATGGTGGATTCTCATAATAAAAAATAACATATATAAAATACAATTTCTTTTCTGATATACACGCGAAGACGTCACGAGCACAGCTAGTATTAAGTACAAATCTCTTCTTTTTTTTTTTAATAGTTATAAACTAGTGTTTGACTGCAATCCCGCATGATGGTAAGTAGTGATGCAATCGTTGATGGTAAAGCGCACTAGCTTATTAAGCCTATTCACTCAAAAAAACTGAGTGAATAGGAAGGAAGACGGCAGTTGAGCGAGGTGATGCAATGTTTAACCCAGCAACACGACCAACGATGCTGCGCAAGAGGATGATCTGTAGACCCTCCACCACCCAAACCAACCAAACTCCCGACACAACAACATTTGGTGCATCCTACCCGGCCGGCACACATCGCAACATAACTGCTCAGACCCGTCCTCCGTACGGCTTCACCAGACATCATGACACGCCGGAACACGACGACTCGCTTGGCGGCAAGACTTGGTCTGGTGGGTGGTAACTTCTATCTGCAGCCGATGTTATGGCCTACCACCGAGTAAGTTACTTAGTTGCACTTTTTATTATGATTAACATGCTTATTGCGCACTTATGGTCTCGGTATGTAGATCAAATTGCAATTCTTGTCTTTTTTAGTAGGCACTACATAAAAACTTTTGTCATAAAAAAAGATTTCATTTTTAAAATGTACATACTTAGTGCTACGGTAATAGGTAGGTACCTATCTCAGTTAAAACGAGGGCGACTAAAATGTTATTTCGAGGTAACTTGAAATTATACTCGGGGTTCTAGAGGGTCATTTAAGAAAAGTTTAGCTGTATAAAGATACGAGTGTTCTAATGGTACCAGGTAGGAACCTTTTTTTAGAAAATTATTAGAAAGAAGGCAAATTAGTTTTTATTAATAAGCGACGGTAGACGACATCTACCGGAATCATCACGGAAAATATCGAAGTTTAGCCAAATCAGCAGTTAGACTGGTAAAGCGGACGCCAGACTCCAAAGCTCAAAAAACTTCGGATGCGGCTGGGATTAACGCTGAGATGATGATGAGAGACCATCTACCTATGTGTAGACCAAAATTTACATAATGTAAAAAATATAGTAGGAATCTACTGTTTCATCATCATCATCATCAACCTTTTTATCGTCCCACTGCTGGGCACAGGTCTCCTCTCATACAGAGAAGGATTGAGCGTAATCACCATACCTGCTTAATACAGGTTGGCAATTTCAGACTTAAAGTCCAGATTTCCTCAAGATGTTTTCCTTTACCTTCAGTCATTGGTGTCCAAGATATACGTAGAAAGTACGTATAACTTTAGAAAAGATACATTGATACTTGCCTGGCCTGGAATCGAACCCGTATTGTAAACATCACGCCTGTTACCCGAAGGGTTAGGCAGATGAGTATAGGAGTACCTTTATCTACTACACGCAACATTTACCGTCTCTAAATCAAACTTTTTAAATCATTTCAAATTAACCAAAGTAAATATTAACAAAAAACATTACTAATTTGCACACCCTATAGAACAATAACTAAACGTATCCGTTAAGCCAAAACCGCGCGATCAAATTTGCAGCGTCAGCGCGCACGCAACCACCCGGGTGAGTGTGTGACGTCACATTCAGTATACATACGATCATTGTACCGCAAAGATTTTGCGCGGGCTAATTAAAATTAGAACACCAATTATAGTCACTTTAAAAATAATCACGGCTTCTATTGTACCTACGTCATACGGCAACTGAATCGATTGCTATGGTTTAATCTTATTTACCTAAATTTAAGGTCTGTCATAAAATTTCACCAAAAAAGACGATGCACGAAACTGCTATATGATATTTTAGAAATAAACGTCTCAGGAACAAATAGTAACATACATCTATATATCTATACTAATCTATATCTATACTAATATATAAAGCTGAAGAGTTTGTTTGTATGTTTGTTTGTTTGTTTGAACGCGCTAATCTCAGGAATTACTGGTCTGATTTGAAAAATTCTTTTTGCGTTGGATAGCCTATTAATCCCGGAAGGCTTTAGGCTATACAACGTGTAACAAAAAGGGTATATACATACCAAGGCCATGGCATCTTTAGATGATATCAAACGATATCGGAAGGGTTTCAACTCAAAATAAAATACTCAAAAAATTGGTACCAAATTTTCGGTTTCGTGTGTTTCTTAAAATAAAATCATAACAAACGTGGCAGCACACTACATATGTTAATAACTACTCGTTACCCGTCACGTTACTTGCCAAAATCCGATAAATGTCTTCAATATCTCTGTGCGACTAGTATGATAGTAGCCTATCACAGGCGGTGTTTTTCCTCATAACGTCCTAACATAAAGAGATAGAATTAAAAAACCCTTCCAATATCGTTTGATATCATGTAAAGATGACATGTCTTTGTTATGTATATACCCTTTATGTTACACGTTGTATAACATTACGCTGCGACCAATAGGAGCGGCGCATAACTGACTCCACGCGAACGAAGTCGCTGGCGACCGCTAGTATACAATAAAGCTGAAGAGTTTGTTTGTTTGTTTGAACGCGCCAATCTCAGGAACTGCAGGTCCGATTTGAAAAATTCTTTTTGAGTTGGATAGTCCATTAATCCAGGAAGGCTTTAGGCTATATAACATCCCGCTGCAATTAATAGGAGTGCAGTATAACTAAACCATGCGAACGAAGTCGCTGGCGGCCGCTAGTATTTTTATAAGTGATTTTGCAGTGTATTAGTGTCATGGGTGCGAAGGGTCATGATATTATGCCCTGCAAGGGCAGCGTATTGTTCGAAAGAGATAGGTACTGTGACCCCTGGCGTATAAACAAATGAAGGAACACGGGTGGGTTTTATTCAGTAAATATCTAGCACTTCCTTTTGCTCTACTCTGTGCGAGAGAGGTCTGTTGATGATTTCCCAACCAAAAAAGGGCACACGTGCACAATAGTTCAGTTAAACTTGTTATACAACATTATTTTTTATTTATGCGAAACTCGAAACACGTGTCTAATATTTTTAAGTAAAGAATCTATGTATAAAATTTCAATAAGATATCATGAAAAACCACAAAGCTATGAGCTTGTTACCTTACTTGGTTGTCTCAACAAAAACGAACGGGCGATCGGGGCGTTGACCTCTGGCGTCAGCTCTTGCGCGGGCGCGCGTTACCATAAGTTGCGTGGCGCGCTTGGTTCCCAGAAAGCAACAATTTCTAAATGTATTTGGGATAAAATATAATATGGCTCTATATATAGTTTCCTCAAGATGTTTTCCTTCACCTTCAGTCTTTGGTGTCCAAGATATACTTAGAAATAATAATAATAATAATATCATTTATTTGCATAAAACATGGTATAAAAAGGTGGAATATACATGATAAAAACAGAACATACATGTTTTGCTTCATAGAAGCGTGCAAACTTTTCATGCAACCAATAGAATACATTTCCTTTTTTAAAATACATTTAATCATACTACAATTTCATTCTCTAGGAACTCCCTGACACTGTAAAAACTTTTCTCAGATAACCATTCATATAATTTAGTTTTAAACAATCTTTTATTTAATATTTTAAATTTTTCTGTTATTTTATTGTATACCCGTACACACATAAACAGGCAGCTTTTGTTGTACTTTGCAAGTCTTGGTAGGACATCTAACGCGAGACTGTGAGGGTCACGACGGCTACGAGAATTTACATCACTTGCTTTAGTTAATAACTCCTTATGCCTCCACACAAACATACAAATTTCTAGTATGTAAAGAGACGGTAAAGGTAACAAACCAAGTTTTTTAAATATCGGCCTACAAGAATCGTCGGGTTGAAGCCCATATATTGCTCTAATACATTTTTTTTGCGCGACAAATGCTTTATTTTGATCGGTGCTATTACCCCACATAATTAGCCCATAGCGTAACACAGATTCCACATACGCATGGTATGTGGTAACTGCTGTTTTAGTGTTTGTTATCTTTCTGATCTGTCTTAGTGCGTATACAAACTTATTAATTTTTTTGGAAACTGTATCAACATGTGCTTTCCAGTTGAAGTCTTCATCCAATGTCACGCCTAGAAATTTAGTTTGAGTTACTTTGTGAATTTTATGTATATTCATGTACCTGCCTGAACTGGAATCGAATAAGCACACTCATACTTGAGAGGCTGGTGTTTTAACCACTAGGCCACCACAACTTATCCATGCCATGACATTAGCACTTATTAAACGTAAAATACAAGCCAGTACCGCAGTGTCTCAAGACAAAACTCTTCGACCAGTGTGTGTTGCCAGTGATGACTTATGGAACTGAGACGTGGTCGCTAACAATGGGCCTTATAAGAAGGTTCAAAGGGCAATGGAGAGGGCTATGCTTGGGGTTTCACTGCGCGATCGAATCAGGCATAAGGAGATCCGCAGAAGAACGAGAGTAACCGACATAGCCCGAAGAATTGCAACACTCAAGTGGCAGTGGGCTGGACACATTGCCCGTAGGACCGATGCCCGATGGGGCCGACGGGTTCTCGAGTGGCGACCACGCACCGGAAGACGTAGCGTGGGTAGGCCTCCGACAAGGTGGACCGACGACCTGGTGAAGGTCGCGGGAAACCGCTGGATGCGGGAGGCGCAGGACCGGTCGTCGTGGAGAACCTTGGTGGAGGCCTATGTCTATGTCAGTGGACGTCTTTTGGCTGAAATGATGATGATGATGACAAGCCAGTAAAGTAGTCGGTCCGGAAAAGTCCTCATTTCACAACTGTACATACGTAACCCAATAAAAGCTAGGCACGGCGCACCTCACACCGAATATACAGCACCAAAATATACAGCACCAAAATATCTCAAACATACACGTTTTAATCACCAAAATAAACAGTCCCGAAACTTCTATAAATTCTATTAAATTAAGCCTTTCGGTTTGAATATGATAATGCTCGTTAATTTTTATCCGCTCTAGCGGGCCTCAATTACCCGGGCGGGTGGATACGACGGATTCCAACGTGATGCGATGGGAACCGGTCCACCCGGGTGTCTTCGTTTTCACTCTCCGCTGATTCTCTGACTCGGGTACCCTGATTTAGACAATTAAATTAAGTTTTGGGCTAGAGTTTGGTGTAAGGGTTGAGAGGGCAAACTGTCAATATGTTGTCGGGCTGTTCGACTGTAATATTTGGGTTTATGAAGAAGGTTTAGGATGATTATGAAGAAGATATTAAACGTTATTTTTTGTTTAAGCGAAACCTGAATATAGTTTTTTCAGAATAAGTAACTAAATCGATTCCAATCATTTTTACACCATGTTATATTTTTTAACAATTACATTTAAAAATTATTACAATACTAGCTTTCCGCTCGCGGCTTCGCCCGCGTGGAGTTCGGTTATATCGCGCTTTTTAGATTTCCCTCGGGAATATAAAAAATTTCCGGGATAAAAGGTAGCCTATGTTTTTTGGTTGGTTTGGTTATGTTTCTCAGGGTCTAAAGATTGTCTGTGCCAAATTTCATCAAAATCGGTTGAGAGGTTTAGGCGGGAAAGCGTAACAGACAGACAGAGTTACTTTTGCATCAATACATAGTATAAAACAAAGTCGCTTTCGCTGTATGTCCGTATGTATGCTTAGATCTTTAAAACTACGCAACGGATTTTGACGCGGTTTTTTTTAATAGATAGAGTGATTCTTAAGGAAGGTTCGTATGTATAATAATTGCATAATATAGTAGAGAAACACTGAGAAATCTAAAAAGCGCGATAAAACCGAACTCCACGCGGGCGAAGCCGCGGGCGGAAAGCTAGTTTATAATATTAGTATGGATGGTTACTGAGCGCGGAACGCAGCTTACGCGTGCTCATGCCCACGCTCAGCTGACGCCACAGGTCAATGTACCCGGCTCGCCGGTACAAACGGAGCGTGGACCATATTTTTGTTGGGACAACCAAGTAGGATAACAAGCTTATAACTTTGTGGTTTTTCATGACATCTTGTTGAAATTTTGTAGATAGATTTTTACTTCAAAATACTGGACACGTGTTTCGGGTTTAGCATAAACAAAAATTGATGTTGTATATGAGGAAGGAATTCACGGGAGGGTTTTAGTCAGTAAAAGTCTGACACGCCCTTCCGTTGCGCCCAGAGCGGGAGAGGTTATTTGATGATTTCCCGTCCAGAACAAAAAAAGGGCAGCAGATTTTGACATTAGATACTATTAAGTATTTGCCAGCCATTTTTAAAAAAATAGGAAGTTTGCCCCACACTAGGAATTTCTCCTGTATCGTGGGTGCGTTTATAAACATAAATATTTGTTGCGTGAGGGAATCGAACCTGCGACACGCAGCGCAGCAGTCGATTGCATTTCAAATTCGCCAATCGTGTCGCCTGTCGTGTCAATGTTGAAGCCTTAATCCCCGTTATTCCAGCATTATGAATCTAGACAACTCCATTTCCCAGGGCCCGTAATCATCATCATCATCAACCTTTTTATCGTCCCACTGCTGGGCACAAGTCTCCTCTCATACAGAGAAGGAGCCCGTAATAAAAGCGGCTATTTATAGTTTTCTTATAATCTTCAACAACCCTGACATGACACTAAATAAAAAAAAATCAACTACAAATTACAAACATAATAAAGACATTCAGTTTCAAAACACATCTGAAAGATTTGTTCAAAAATATGTAAAGTTCAGCAAAGTTCAATATTTCATGAATGATTTACGTTTGTCAACTCGTGCGCAACGGTCTGTGAAATCGCTCACATCGTGGTACCTACGTGAGTCAGAGCTCGTGATCTAAACAGCATGCAATGCTTCCCTCCCGATATGATTTATATTTAGGGGCGGCTGTCCAATCGAAATAACCCGAAATAAGGGAGCAATTTTGTCTGTATTGTTTGAAGATCTAGGGTTAACGGCTTATTCATAAAAAGAGAATTGTTACTTAGCTACTTATTCGAGCAGAATGATCTCATTATCCTGTCTAACACCTCTGACAACTTTATAAGTTATTTTATTTTTGCTTGTTGGATTGATGTTAAAATATTACAGAAAATGGTTCAGGATAGCTTATATTTTACGAATTTCTGAGGGTACTATACGTTGCCTCCGTATTTAAGTACATATTAAGTAATATGTAGTGATATTTTGTGCAAATATAAATAAGGTATTTACACGCTTTTTATTAGCTTCACTTGTATATTTGCTTGCTTGCTTGTTTGTTTGTCCGTCTCTAACTCTTTGGACTACGAGTGAGCGGCTCATTAATGTAAAATGTCCCACCGTTTTCAATAGGTACGTTTGTTCGTTCGTTTTTTTTAAAAAAGAATATCGAACTAAAAAGTTGAAAATAAATATAGTTTAAAAAACTAAAAAAACATGCTTTTAAAGTCTTGCCGCCAAGCGATTCGTCGTGTTGCGGCATGATGTCTGGTGAAGCCGGAGGACGGGTCTAAACATTTGTGTTGCGTTATGTGGCGGGTACGATGCGCCAAATGTTGTTGTGTCGGGACTTCGGGAGTTTGGTAGTGGAGAGTCTCCAGATCAATCTCTCTCTAGCGCAGCATCGTTTGCTCGTGTTGGTCTTGGGTTTAACATTGCATCACCTCGCTCAACTGCTGTCATCCTTTCTATTCCAAAGTTTTTTAAGTGAATAGGCTTAATAAACTACTATAATACTAAGGCTTACTAAATAACGCTTTACCATCAACGATTGCATCACTGCTTACCATCAGGCGGGATTGTAGTCAAGCACTAGTTTATAGATATTAAAAAAACTAAAAAGTTAAAAAAATTTAAAAAAAGCGTGAGGCGCTTAATATACAAAAATTATGGCACAAAGCGCCTCACGCTTTTTTTAAAATTATCTTTAACTTTTTAGTTTGATATTCTTTAAAAGCATGTTTTTTTAGTATTTTAAACTATATTTTTATAGGTGAAATCATATTAAAAACATCCTCTTTAGTTACAGGACGCTCCGTACTCAGTTCGTTGTAAGCCGTAATAATTTTACCGAAATCCGTAACAACTCTATGAGTAATTTTAAGGTTTCTCAAATGGGCAGCGTCGCTCCACATTTAATGCATTCTAGTTGTCAACTCTAAATTAAGTTGTGCATTTTGTGGTTTTCGATAATTTTGCGACGGCCATTGTTCGTAGTTTGTTCATTATATTGTTTTAAAAAGGAAATATTGGGAAATGTATATTTTGAATTTATAGTAGTCATGGAAATATTTTCTTTAGTAAATCTGATACGTCCAACCCGCTATACAATATGTAAAGAAAACCCTGTCCGATACGTGAAGGTATTGTTAGATATCGATAACTGATTCTTCTAATGCCTACAAAACCTGACTAGACTTAAAAAAATCCCCCTAAAAATAAATATTATTTCGCAAAAGAAGGTAACTTAATAATAATAATAATAATAATAATTTTTTATATATATTTTTGTTATGTAGAAATATTTAAAAATATAATTTATAAGTGTATTTATTGAAATAAAGGAAATAATAATAATCTTTATTCATAAAACTTACACAACATTGTAAAACCAAAGCTACAAAAATATTCTTATACAATTACATAGGTACATATCTTATTGCCTAAATAACAGCTAGGTATTATGTGTGACTAAAAATATACATAAGGTCATACAGAGAATCATGTAAAATTAGCGACATGCCCGAGCTAGGTTTATTAAACCTGTGTTTCAGGCGCTCACTTTACATCACAATATATCAATAAGTCCGTAAGAATCAATTATGCAACGTTATGGACTAGGAATTCAATAAACAAAAACGTTAGTTATTTATTATGCTATCTTATGCTATATTATTATTTAATTTTATATCTTATACATGTGCGGTAGGCAATACATGCGCGGGCGAAGAGGAGCAGGGCACGCTGCACGTGGTCGCATCGCTCATAATAATACCGCCAAAAATGGTGTTGTCACATTTTAATAAAATACCGTATTTTGGGGAAGTTGGAATTAATTCGCAGAAAAAAAAGCATTATTTCAAAATTTATTAGTATTGTTACTATGATGATTATGTAAAAATTCATATTTTATTTGGTCTTGTGTTTACCTAACCTTTATTATCTTTATGGGTCGGACGGGGTTTTCTTTATATATTGTATACATTATATACCGCTATTTGAGTAATCAATAGTGTGGCAGTAGAATCAGTAATTCGATTGTAGATACGGCAGGTCCCTTATTGCTGTCTCTGCACTCAAAGCTGGGGCCGTAGCTTTGTGCTCTGAAAATGCAATTAGTGTTGCTATTGTGTAAGTGTTCACACATATGTACGATGATACGAGAAATTACCACGATATATACATATATACATGTCGTGGTGGCCTAGTGGTTAAAACACCAGCCTCTCAAGTATGAGACTGCGGGTTCGATTCCAGGTCAGGCAAGTACCAATGTAACTTTTCTAAAGTTATATGTACTTTCTAAGTATATCTTGGACACCAATAACTGAAAGTGAAGGAAAACATCTTGAGGAAACCTGGGCTTTAAGTCTGAAATCGCCAACCCGCATTGAGCAAGCGTGGTGATTACGCTCAATCCTTCTCTGTATGAGAGGAGACCTGTGCCCAACAGTGGGACGATAAAAAGGTTGATGATGATACATATACACAGAAACCGAAAACATTAATTTAGCTCAAATTGGGCAGTTTATAAGGCCACCAAATCATGTGACATGTGTTAGGTATAATCATAACTTGCTTATTAAGTTATATACATTTACGTATGAAATAATATGTAAAATTAACCATGGTGTTTCAGTTTCCTAGTAACCCCTAATAGATAATTATAACCCAAAAAAAGAAAAGGTAAAAATAATATTATTGGTGTAGGCAGGTAGGTAGGAACAGGGAGTAAAGTTCTCTCATACTCCATAGTAAAAGGAGGATCCTCAGACTAGACGACCAGACCAACGGTTTAAGTTGGGAAGTTGTATGTATGTATGTATGCTAATTGCACGGTAAACTCTGCTTGCGAGATGTAGAATTCGTGTGACGTCAATATGACGGTTTTTTTTTTCTGGGGTTTTGTAGGTACCGCTACAGTACTAATACGACTATTTACATCCTTCTTTTTTGCCTAGGTTTATTTAAAATCAATGTTAACAATAATTCCGCAATACTGAACTACACACAGGCATCCTGTAACTTTGACGTGTCAGACAACTTACACAATTACAACTTACGCTGTAGGTACGTTAACACCGCTAAGATCTAAAAGGAGCGTTTCGCTTTGTTTTTTTTACCACATACATCGAAGTACTGAGACAATTTCAGCTTGAGACGGTCTTTCCATCTGATTACAATTTAAATCAAATCAAACAATAATTCCGCAATACTGAATTACACACACGCATCCTGTAACTTTGACGTGACAGACAACTTACACAATTACAACTTACGTTGTAGGTACGTTAACACCGCTAAGATCTAAAAGGAGCGTTTCGCTTTGTTTTTTTTTTACCACATACATCGAAGTACTGAGACAATTTCAGCTTGAGACGGTCTTTCCATCTGATTACAATTTAAATCAAATCAAACAATAATTCCGCAATACTGAATTACACACACGCATCCTGTAACTTTGACGTGACAGACAACTTACACAATTACAACTTACGTTGTAGGTACGTTAACACTGCTAAGATCTAAAAGGAGCGTTTCGCTTTGTTTTTTTTTACCACATACATCGAAGTACTGAGACAATTTCAGCTTGAGACGGTCTTTCCATCTGATTACAATTTAAATCAAATCAAACAATAATTCCGCAATACTGAACTACACACACGCATCCTGTAACTTTGACGTGACAGACAACTTACACAATTACAACTCACGTTGTAGGTACGTTAACACTGCTAAGATCTAAAAGGAGCGTTTCGCTTTGTTTTTTTTTACCACATACATCGAAGTACTGAGACAATTTCAGCTTGAGACGGTCTTTCCATCTGATTACAATTTAAATCAAATCAAACAATAATTCCGCAATACTGAATTACACACACGCATCCTGTAACTTTGACGTGACAGACAACTTACACAATTACAACTTACGTTGTAGGTACGTTAACACCGCTAAGATCTAAAAGGAGCGTTTCGCTTTGTTTTTTTTTTACCACATACATCGAAGTACTGAGACAATTTCAGCTTGAGACGGTCTTTCCATCTGATTACAATTTAAATCAAATCAAACAATAATTCCGCAATACTGAATTACACACACGCATCCTGTAACTTTGACGTGACAGACAACTTACACAATTACAACTTACGTTGTAGGTACGTTAACACTGCTAAGATCTAAAAGGAGCGTTTCGCTTTGTTTTTTTTTACCACATACATCGAAGTACTGAGACAATTTCAGCTTGAGACGGTCTTTCCATCTGATTACAATTTAAATCAAATAAACAATCATTCCGCAATACTGAACTACACACACGCATCCTGTAACTTTAACGTGACAGACAACTTACACAATTACAACTTATGTTGTAGGTACGTTAACAGCGCTAAGATCTAAAAGGAGCGTTTCGCTTTGTTTTTTTTTACCACATACATCGAAGTACATCTCATTAATGCTAAGGTGAACAGGCTCTTACTAAGCTGGTGCAGTTTACCATCAACGATTGCATCACTGCTTACCATTATGTTACCGCGGTCAAGTACTTGTTTAGAACATAAAAAAATATAGGGATTTTGGTTCATAATACGCGCTTCTGGTTTTGTTCCCTCTACGAAAACACTAAATTTCCCATAGTTATAATCTTTCTCGTATACATAAATACAACAACAAATGTATGTGTAGTATAGCTACAGTTAAATAAATGTAGTGTCAAATGATAATGTTAATCCGTCACATGCAATGTGTCGGTGTCGCGTCCCACGGGATTTATTGGGGCGAACACACGAGCGGTTCAGACGCTGCGTTTATTTTTTTTATTAAACGCTACATTATTCAATGTAATGTTTATTGTGTGCAGAAGTCATGAATTAAATGAAACTGTGGTGAGTAAAGCGAATAACGTTGTTTCCGTGGGTTATGAGTCATTTTGTCACTTCTCTGGCGTCACTCCACTGGCAAATTTCAAGCCAGAGGAAATACATGATCATAGAGAAGTGACGAAATTCCGTTTCGTTCAATATTTTAAGGTATTAAGGGTTATTCAACATTATTTTTTGTTTATGCGAAATCGGTAACACGTGTCCAGTATTATGTAATGAAAAACCACAAAGCTATAAACTTGCTACTCTACTTGGTTGTCCTAACAAAAATATGCTCAAAGATCCGCTCGGGCAGGCGAGCGCTGTGAGTTGACCTATAGCGTCAGCTGTTGCGCGCGCGCAACTACTATGATCTATCGTAAGGTACGTGACGCGCTCGGTAACCACACTGCAACATTTCTAAATGTATTGGGAAAAAATATAACATGGTGTAAAAATGATTGGATTCGATTCAGTTGCTTATTATGAGAAAACTATATTCAGGTTTCGCTTAAACAAAAAATAACGATGTATATGCTTATAGGCTGATTATGAGTTATTGATTGTAGTTCCCATATTTCCAGAAAAATAATAATGAACTGTGATGTCGCTGTTAACTGTAGTTTTGTGGAAGTCTATATGTTATTGACTGCAGCATCTGATTTCTGCTGAAGACTGTATGTCTACACCGCAACGCTCTTTAAAATAATTTCTTCTTTTTTTCAAATAAAGTTGAACGTGAAAATGTTTTGAGATTTCGAAAAATTATAAAGGTTACATTCATGCTTAAGAACTGGCCAGAAGACGCCAAATGTTAATCATTTATAATTTTTTAACCTTTATAATTTTTGGTCCTTTTTCTTTAATTGTAACATTTGTTCTGGTTACAGATTGGTTGAAGTAAATTTCAATCTATTTATAGGTTCTTTCAATCACAACCACTTCATAAACTTACACTCATAAATTCAATTGTAATTGATATGTCATAAAAAAAACTGGGAACAAAATGCTCGTCTGCAACTCATAAATCAAAGGAAAATGTGGAAAAGGGGTGCGAAATGACACGTGTCGCTGTGTGCTGATTGGTCACATCGCACCCTCGGGTGCTGGGGCCGCGTGCCAATTATATGCAATAAGGGATAAGCTGATTTCACTATGTGTCGAATTTCTGCTACTTTGCTAGGTAACAAGTGACTGATGTATGAGATGGCAAGTTTTTTGTTTATATTTGTAAAGGGTGAAAAGATACTGGCAATTTGAGAGTTTAGTTTCCAAACTGTAACTATCAAACACCAAATGCGTTTAGTAATTTAAGCTGAATTTTTCCAGCCATCGCCAGTTAATTATGATTCGAGGAATAAAGTTGATGTTTCAGTTCTTTTTTTGAAATACCTGTAAAAATTTCAAAATATTATTCCTTTAGTTTTTCTTAATTATTATTTATTTATATATTCTTTCAACCTCTTGATCAATGGCCTCTGTGGAATAGATACCACAATTTTGCCAGTAACACGTGTAACAAATCTATACTAATACATATAGCTGAAGAGTTTGTTTATTTGTTTGTTTGAACGCGCTAATCTCAGGAACCACTATTCAGATTTGAAAAATTCTTTTTGCGTTTGATAGCCCATTAACCCAGGAATGCTTTAGGCTATATAAAATCACGCTGCGACGAAGTTGCTGGCGGCCGCTAGTTATAGATATTCTTTGAAAATTTTATTTCACAATAATGGCGGATAGCGCCAATGACGGTTGAAAAAGACGGCCCCGTGAACCGTCTATGAGGGAGGTTTGAGGTAAAGTTATGTTCTGGCCACTATGCTGCAATATTTCAATGTTCCTTATGAATTATTTACTGAATGCACTTTTTACTACATAAATCACGCGCTTTTATTTAGTAAACGACAGTGTAAATAATATTAAGAGTCCAAAGAAAAATGCCCGTGACACTCATCTTAGCTTTCCCATCAAAACTCCTTGAATAAAGTTATCAAACAAATTTAAGAAGCGGAAACAAAGATAATCTGATCCACACGTGACTTTCTGTCGTAAATTACCCTATGTTGTTAAGATCAGTTTTCTGTTCTTCATTAATGGTTTTGAATAATTATATTCAATTCAATCAAAAATTCTACACATTTTGTATCTATACATGTATTTATTATAGCGAAACTCGATTCAAACTGACGTTAGTAGGCAAATCACAGTACCTACTAAGATTTGTACAAAGAAATGGTTCCTGGTCATTCATCCTCCAATTCAGTTCCACTCACACAGTTTCAATCCTCCACATTGTTTATCGAACCGTAAAATGATGTCCAAATGGCTTAACTATTCTCGCAAGCAAATACTTCGTCCGATTAAGTTATCACAAAGTGGGTATACTAAATCCAATTTTATTTAAACGGGGTAAAATGGAAAAAGAGCAAAAATGTGCGTCAACAACACGGGGGCAGAGGAAGGGTCAATTTATTTACGTATTGATAAACCCTTGGACAGTTGACAATGGTGACGGTCGGACGGATCAGCCAGTGTAATTGGACCCGTTTTATTTAGGAATCAAACGAGTTTTTTTGTTTATTTATTATTTGATTTGATTATTTTTGTTGATCTTTTTGTAGGGTTATTAAATTAACAATTCATTATGACGGTAATTTTTGTAAAAGGGTTAAATGCTTATTTATTTAAGAAACACAAACTTTTAATGAAACGAGTAAACGACACAATATCAGTAATATCGTATAAAGATTTAGCAAAAATGATTAAGTCAGGTTTATTTAGAAAAAACAAATATATTTCTGGTTTTTTCTTTTATTATTTTTCTCTATGCAACTTCTCGAGGATTGCAAGCATGATGTTATGTTAAGTATAAACTGCAATATCATATGACCATGATAATAAATCTCAGCCTAATTTGAATAAATGATTTTAATTTGATTTAATCACGCCAAAATTGATCAAACCTACGTCTTTACAAAAATACGATCTTTTTACAGTATTACCAAGATACTTATTTATTTTCGCATGATAAATCCTCAAAAGACCAGCATACACTGGCGGCAGATACCGAGCATAAAGCGAGGGTCGGTCCCCAAGAGGTCCTATTGATACTGTTAATGAAATCCGTGACCCCCGCCCGATAAGTGCGTCTTCTTCATACATTTTTATCTTGGTAACTTTGAAATTGCGATGACCAGTACTTGAGTGTAAGTTTTTAATTTTAGAAATAATATTTCCTTTTTTGCAAATCATTTTCTATATCTTCAAGTGTCATTGACTTTAGCGTTTGCTAAAGCCGCTTACAATTTTTTATTAGCCATAAAAAGGAGATTAAAAGTTGGCATAAAATAATTTTTCGAATTACATTTTAAAATACTTATTGATGTATTTTAAAATTCCCTTTATATCTACATAAATCTATTTATGAAGCTACGTTGTTTTATAAAAACGAACTTAAACGCTTTGTGCATTTTACATGTTCATGACATTAGCACTTGGCATCATTAATAGCTTTTAGAACTATCAATTCTAAAGCATCATTCACTTTATTGAGCGACCGCGCGCGTTTATAACGACCATTACGCATTCAGGTGGCGTGCGATATGAAATGTGCATTTACACATAATGTAGACTAATTGTAATGCAAACGGTTACGTGGCAGGAGGAGGCTGATAATTGGCATCCACCTACGTGCTCATTGCGCTTGGCGAAAAACACGACAAATCAGTCCCTCTGATGTGAATAATAATTCCATATTTGGTTTAATCACATTATCGGAGTAATGGCTTAATTTTTCTGCTGCCTTTTTTAGGGTTATGTTTAATTTTCAACATGATGAAGCTAATGTGTATTTTTTCTGCTTTATATGTACATTGCCGGCTACTCCACACTGAAATAGGTAGTTGGTTTCATGGAAAATAGGTAGTTGGTTTTATGGAAAATGGGAGGTTGGTTGAATGTAAATAATAATGTCTGTGATCCAGTGAAATCCTTTTATCTGTGCTGTTTTTGTAGCCATGTATTTGCACTTTCATAACCATTAGCGTCTTGCTTTGGTAATCAAAGAATCTAAAGTCAGATGTAAAGTATTACCTAAACGATTCATAGAACATAGAAAATCTTTATCAGTTCAGTTTATAATGACATTTCGAAAATCTCAAACAAAGTCATTTATGCCAAATAAAAAAAAATTAATAGAGTTGGAACTTTTTTAACGTCAAAATTACATAAGACAGAAGTCCAAAAACCTTTTTTGAAATATAAACTAAGTGCCTGACCGAAATCCCGGCTGATGGTAAGCAGTGATGCAATCGTTGATGGTAAAGCGCGCTAGTTTATTAAGCCTATTTATTCACTTAAAAAGCTTAGTGAATAAGAAAGAAGACGGCGGTTGAGCGAGGTGATGCAATGTTAAACCCAACAACACTTCCAACGATGCTGCGCCAGAGGGAGATTAATCTGGAGACCCTCCACGATCAAACTCCCGACACAATAACATTTGGCGCATCGTACCCGGCATACATCGCAACACAACTGCTCAGATCCGTCCTCCGTGAGGCTTCACCAGACCATTAAAATTTCTTAGTTGGTAACAAACTCCCCAGAATGTATATTATATTGTTCTTGAATGATGAAAGGGAGAGTGCAGCGGTGGCTCAGTGGTATCGGCCGCGATATACAATACTGTAGATAACAATACTGTAGGTACGTAGTTTTGAACCACGCCAGGCGCTTTACTTTGTGTAAATTACTTCATCACCACTGCTCTTAAAACGGTGAAGGAAATATCGTGAGGAAACCGGCATGTCCTAGAGCCAAACACTTCGAAGAAATGTGACATGTACCAACCCGCACTGGGCCAGCGTGGTAGATTATGGCCCACTCCCTCTCACTCCCACTCGCTGCTCATTAGCAGAGAGCAAAGATTAACAGAGCAGCGATGAGCGGTGAGCAGAGATTAACATAGTACAGTTTTTAGGAGGAATACCTCTTTTACCATTACATTACATTTAATGTAATGGTAAAAGAGGTATTCCTCCTAAAAACTGTATTATATATTTCTTATCGCAATCAACTCAATATTTAAAGTATCCTGCATTAGCTTAAAGTAATAATGAAATTCAAAGTTTTTCACACGTGCTAATTGTAACGAACGCCGTCGCGGCGCGCCCACAAATTGTATTATCAGACCTCAAAGCTCAGACGTCTGTTTGCGTTGCCTTCGTTTGACGCTGCACTAAGTCGTGTGTTGTAATATCACGTTCTGCTGTGGACTTGAAAACTGTATGTTGTTTATTGTTAAGGATTATACATGTTCGGTTATTATGAGACTTAAAATGTTGGATATAAACATTTCGTACAACCCAAAACTATGGAACTAGAACACAACAAAGT
Organism: Sesamia nonagrioides; assembly: GCA_017933935.1. Classification (NCBI taxonomy): domain Eukaryota; kingdom Metazoa; phylum Arthropoda; class Insecta; order Lepidoptera; family Noctuidae; genus Sesamia; species Sesamia nonagrioides. The sequence goes on from JADWQK010002267.1 coordinate 166,766, forward strand.
CTTGCCGCCAAACGAATCGTCGTGTTCCGGCATGATGTCTGGTGAAGCCGTAAGGAGGAATGGTCTGAGCAGTAGTGCTGTGTCCTAATTGTAAAGGACCTCACATAGCCCTTGACAAGACATGCCCTGTCTTTCTAAAAGAAAAGAAAATTCGGACTGATGAGTGTAGAAAATATTTCTTATAGAAAAGCCCTAGAAATTTATCTTAAGAACAACAACAAAGGACATGCTATTCAAGCAATCGAGGTTTTTGATGAAGAAACGGAAGGGAGTCAAACTAGTTTAAGGAAAACATACAGTAGTACCGTGCAATCAACAGTGAATACACAAGAGGTGTTAATTAATGAAAACATATGCAGGCAAAGCGAAAGTTTAAGCAAAAAACAAATACGAAAACAGAAGTTTAGTAAATCGAAGAAGCAAAATAAAAATAAAGACGGGAGAAAAAAAACCAAGCATTTATGGAAACAGAGAGGGAAAACTCTTCTACGGAAGATGAGATGGATGTAAGTAATCAAGAAATGGAACAATCGAGAAAAGAAGAAGGTGAAAAGAAGAAGAATTAGGAAATTCAAAAGATTTAGAGAGGTACATATTTTTAAAAATTAAAAAAATAATTTGTTCAGAGAAAGGATTTGAAGAAATAATTATGTCGGTGTTGAAAGTAATATATGAAGAATGTAAGGTATTTGTTACAGATTTTTTTATTGGAGGAAATTTATGTCAGTTGTTAAAATCATCCAATGGATAATTCAATAATGTTATGTAATGCTATGTTGTTAATTAATTGGAATAGGATATGATGAGGCTGGCATACCTTTGTTAGGTAAAAGCCTCTAAATAAATACAGAATAAAAAAAAAAAAAAAAAAATGTCGATATGATGTATGTCTGGTACGACGCGTCAAATGTTGTTGGGTCGGGAGTTTGGTCGTGAGGGTCTCCAGATCAATCTCAATCTGGCGCAGCATCGTTGATCATGTTTTTGGTTTTAACATTACATTACCTCGCTCAACTGCCGTCGTCCTTCTTATTCACTGAGTTTTTGTTTTTTGGGTGAATAGGCTCTTATTCAACTAGCGCGCTTTACCATCAACGATTGTATCATTGCTTACCATCGGGCGGGATTGCGGTCAAGGACTAGTTTATGATTATTAAAAAAAATCGATGAACTCGTAATAGGCCTACGGATTTAGTCCACTCAGAAAGTAACTAAGACCATGCAGATAGAGAAGCGGCCGGAGTCCCAGAAGGGAACATTATCGGCTGACTATATTTTTTTGGTTTCAGTAAGGTCGATTCTTTATGTTCGCTTTAATGATTGGATAGGATTATCTTTTCATAAAAAGACTTGTAAAATAGAAAGAACCCTAATAATATCAATCAGCGATAAATATAATCAGTTTCCCTTGTTGTTTGCCCTGTTCGCTTAGATTCTATTTTAGATATTACGATAATCCGATATTAGTTTTAATGAACATGTCAATCACGTATAGAAACATGTTTTGTGTTATGTGAATAGTTCACATGTTAAACATTAATGAGAAAATTTATCCATGAGCGGATTGCCCAACTTTGCTAATGTCATCATCATCTCAGCGTTAATCCCAGTCGCATCCGCAGCTTTTCCAGCTTTGGAGTCTGGGGTCCGCTTTACCAGTCTAACTGCTGATTTTGGCTAAACTTCGATATTTTCCGTGAAGCGACTTTCGTCTGACCTCCATAACCCGAAGGCGATATCTAAGCATTGCAGTTAGACCAATTGTTAGACTTTTTCCAACAACCCGTAACGACTGCCACTAAATGTTCGTATGGCAACCGGGACCAACGGCTTAACGTGCTTTCCGAGGCACGACCAGACCAGTGCAAATATTCATATTCGTGCATACAAATATTTGCACTGTGCGGGGATCGAACCCGCGGCCGTGTTCGCTACCGCTACGCCACGGAGGCTGTCTATCTTTGCTGGCAATGTCTCTCGTGGATTAGATTCTTAGAGCAATTTGAATACAGGAAAAAAAAACAGTAGTGGTGAAACTGTAATCATGAATTGATTATTATTTCCTCTATTTAACCACTAGCTTTCCGCCCGCGGCATCGCCCGCGTGGAGTTCGGTTTTTCGCGCTTTTTAGATTTCCCTCGGAAAAGTCAAAATTTTCCGAGATAAAAGTACCCTATTATTTAATCCGGACTACTAACATTACGATTGCGAAATTTCAAAGCAACCGGTTCAGTAGTTACGACGTGAAAGCGGAACAAACAAATAAACAAATTCACTTTTCGATTTATAATATTAATAAGGAAGTAAGGATAAGGATATTTACATATTACATTACATTTTTTAATATGTCTACATAAAAATATATAAAAAACATTGAGGTTATGATTATTATTCCTTTATTTTATTGTATATACATATAAATTACATTTTTATATATTTCTACATAAATAATACATAAAAAACATTTAAAAATATAAAAAATAGTAGCTCACCGGTATCGAGAACAGGGTCCAAGCTACCGGCGGTCAGGGCTCCAGAGAGAGAGGAACTTCCTGACAATGCGAGCCGTGTCCAGAATTACAGCTTTCTGAATCAAGCCCTTGATCCAGCTGCCTAACGAGAGCCTCCTGAGGTGTTGGTCCAGGCTCTTAGCTATTAAGCCATTGGCTGTCACGACTATCGGTACAATGATTGCTGAATCCACCTCCCACATTTCGACAACCTCGTTAGCCAAGTCAATATACTTGATTGGTTTATCTTTCTCGGCTTTCACGAGGTTCTCATCATGCGGGATGGTTATGTATGTCAACAATCATTGCACGCCGCTCTGATCGATCCACCATCACTATATCAGGCTTATTGGCAACAATAGTCCTGTCAGTGATGATGGATCGATCCCAGTACAATGTGATATAGCCATTTTCGAGAACTGGATCGGGCGTATACCTGTAGTACGGCACCTCCGATTCCACAAGGTTGTATTTAAGAGCAAGTTGCTGATGAATGATCCTGGCTACAAGGTTGTGTCTATGCAAGTACTCTCCGTTAGCTAGATGAGAACACCCGGAGATAATATGCCTTATTGATTCCCCCGGCCGGTGACATGCCCGACAGATGTCAACTGTGCCGTCTTTCACAATAAATCTCCGGTAATTGTTCGTCATCATAACTTCGTCCGTAATTGCACATACAAAACCTTCGGTTTCCCCAAAAAGGTCACCGAATGATAGCCAGGCCACGGACGCTTGTAAATCTACATCAGGCCCGTGTAGGGCTTTAAAAAAGCGTCCGTGAAGCTCCTTGTTCTTCCATTGCTCCATGCGATCATTGGTGTCAAGCACTACTGGTTTGCGCCAGTTCTCTTTTGCCAAGGAGAGCGGAGTGAGGCCCTTGTCAACCGCGACCACATCTCGATGCGTTCTCAGGTCGGTTGTTAGGAAATATTCTCTGAGACTGCATATCTCACGATTGTGAAGTGTCTTAGCGTTTAAAACGCCTCGACCTCCACATTTTTGCAGGATATACAGCCTCATAACCGATGACCGTGGGTGATGCAATCGATTTGCAGTCAGCAGTGTACGGACTCTCCTATCCAGGGCGTCGAGTTCGTTCGCGTTTGAGTCCATTTGAGTATGCCAAAAGAGTACATCAAAACCGGCATGACCCAACCGTTGAAAGCGCGCACCTTGTTTCCGCCTGATAGAAGACTATTAAGTACTTTTTTCAGGCGGCCAAAGAAGCGTTCCTTAAACGATTGCTTCATGTCAGTATCGTTGATACCCAACGCTTCCGACATACCCAAATACTTATAGGTTTCGGATGCGGAGAGGGCTCTAAGGTTTATGGAACTCGTGAGTTGGGTTCCCACGGATTCCATAATCTCTCCTCGCTTTACATGGATGACCGCACATTTGCTACTGAAACTACTGAAAGTTTCAGTAATTTTCAGTAGCTCCTTCAGTTGTGAATTGGTGTGAGCAAAAAGTTTCAGGTTATCCATGTAGAGGAGGTGCGATATAACCTGACCATCTCTCCTCAACCGATAGCCTAGACCTGAATCCTCCTGCAATCCTGATTATTATTATTATTGTTAGTTTTTTTCTGTAGAAAGCACGAAGATTTTTTTCATAACTAAACGTTGAACTCCATATACTATCACAAAACTATTGGCTGTTCAGTAGAATCCTAAAACACTAGCACGCCTCTTCCATCAAATTTTTGTCAGTCACTTAATCAAAACAAAATTGCAACAAAGCAGGAATGTTCGTTACATGCACTGCCTCGTTTTGCGCATGAAAAAGAAAGGCAGAAAGTCACCAACCCTACATTCACATGAATGCGCCTCGACAAAAGCCATAGCCAATTTGACACTTTAAGTGACAATGAAAAACTTAAAAAAGTAACAATTATGGTCACTCCCACCGTTCCATTGTACGCTACGGAAGCAAGCATTTAAAATTCCATTAGGCACTTTGAATCGAACAGCTATAATTGGTGTAACCCTATTGACTTTTCATATTGGTGGCACTCGCGTTACTTGGACTATGAGATAACCGTTTTAGCCTTAATAGCCTAATCGATGGCTGTTACACTACCATTTCTGTCCTAGGCTGTGAAACGATTGAATTTCATTGTAAATTAAAAAGCTTTCTAGAACTTTGTTTCAAAATGCTTTAATTGTAAATATTATTTAAAGTTATATTATTATTACTCTTTAAACAAGAATATATCGCACTCGCATCAGAATGGAAGTAAAAAAAACTACAAAACAAAGCATTATTCTAATTTTTGCCACCAATGAAGTGTAGGGCATAGTTTTTATATGGCCAATTAATTTTTCAGTTTCAACCATTTCAACACGACTGGCTTGCCACAGCCGCTGAACAAAATGTGATGTCGCTTGTCAAATTAGTGACGGTTGTGAACGGCCATTTTACTTTTTTAAATTTCGAATGCCGCATGATTGGCGACTGTTATTGAACGCACGCTTTGGGCTGGAAACGGATGCGTTCAGTCAATGAGAAAAGTTTAAATAAAAGTTGACGCATTATTTTACTACTATCCATACTCAATATAAAAATCAAAGCACTTACCTCAAATAAACCAATTACTCCCGGTTTTGAATTGTCAAAGGGTCAGTTAGTCAGTAAGATGAAGCTAGTTGCGCATACAAAAATTTAAGACTTTGTAGAAGAACGGTATGAACTATTGTTTGTGCGGTTCAACAACTCGTGAACAAAAATACATGTAGGTATACAGTCAAGGAGTGATTTTACCACTGTCAGATATTTATTATCTATGTAAGGAGAAGGGTATTCTAAGTAGGAGTTCAAAATATGGATATACCTATATTGTGTTTACGGTTGAGCAAGGGCCTTGAACCTATTTTCTATTATCTCAAAATTAATCCAATCTATGAAGTTGAATAGTTTAAATTGTAGTTTTTGCCCCTATAATATCTTTATGGCCATCGTAAAGTCTATCGTTCGTATCGAGCTTATTTATTGTTCCAATTAGTGGATGATTGGCGTAATTAAGATCGGACGTCAACCAATTTTCGTCAGTTGTGTACTTTTAGTTTATACAAAACTAGTGAACTTACTTGATATGTTATTCCATATGTGTGGTAATTTCTTCTCTTCAAAATTGCGTTCATTTTATAAAAACAACGTTCGCTCTTCTGAATTCAGAGTGGTGCATGCCAACTTTGCCTTTCTTGAAAATATGGCAATTTATGTATTACCTATACTTCATAGAGTACGAATAGTGCAGACGAGACTTCGTTAAAATATAACTAGACTTTTCAGTGACATTTAATAGAATACTCTTTATTGTATATTTTGTATACACTATATAAATTAAAGAACAGTAGTGCATTTTTCATGAAAAATGGTCACAAGATAATATACAATATGTAAAGAAAACCCTGTCCGACCCATAAGGATAATAAAGGTTAGGTAAACACTTGACCAAATATAATATAAAATTTTACATAATCATCATAGTAACAATACTAATGAATTTTGAAATAATCCTTTTTTCCGGGGAATTCTTTCCAATTTCCCCGAACTTTGGTAATTTTTAAAAAAGTGACAACACCGGTATTATTATAAGCGAATAGCGACGCGACTACGTCACAGGTGCCGCGTGCCCTGCCCCCCGCTGCCCGCGGAAAGGGGTTGCTTACCGCACATGTATTAAGTTACCTCTTTTTTCGAAATAATATTTATTTTTTTAGGGGGATTTTTTTTTAAAGTTTAGCCTTTCTTTGTGGGCATTAGTAGAATCAGTTATCGATACCTAACAACACCTTCACGGATCGGACAGGGTTTTCTTTACATATTGTATACAACATTATTTTTGTATATGCAAAACCCGAAACACATGTCCAGTATTTTCAAGTAAAAAATCCATTCAAAAAGATATCTCGTAAAATCACAAAGTTATGAGCTTGTTGTCTTACCTAGTTGTCCTAACAAAAATATGGTCAACATACCGCTCTACTTCACCGCGATAACTTTTTATAACAAGATAGGTACCCTCTGCTTTGCTAGACTTGCCTTACAATGTATTTAAAGCACAAATCAAATCCAAGCTTTGTTCAAAGGCATATTATTCCGTAAATGATTATTGATGGAAATGAACAGACAGCTGTGCTGCTGGGGAGTTTCTTCCGCCACTTCTTCTTCCCAGCGAAAGCACTAGGAAGTATCGATGGGTGGGCGTTTTTGGCGACTGTTTTATGTAATATTGACGTTTTAAAAAAACTGACTCTCAGCTTAATTTCAATAAATGACTTTTGATTTTGATTTGATTTTGCTCGCCCGTCCACTACTGCAGCGGCGCGACGTCGTCTTGGGATTATTGATAATAATTTCTGTTTATTTGTTTGTAATTAACTAGTGATAACATTATCGATCACACTTGCAGGCTTTGGACTGTCATAACGGTCAAGTGTACTTTGATATTATTACATACTTCTTTACTCGTAAATTCAGCCGTAAGTGGTAAAATAAAATTTAGTAGAATTTACTTAAAACATATCAATTTTACTTAGAACGTACCCCTGCACAGAGGGGGCTCTCTGACTGCATAGACGCGTGCGCACACGCGTCTATTGCTATTACTATGATCAAAAGTGAACTCTGTTGTGCGCTCGGTAATCACACTGCAGCAATTTCTAAATGTATTTGGGAAAAAATAAAAAAAGGTGTAAAAATGATTGGAATCGAGTCAGTTGCTTATTCTGAATAAACTATATTCAGGTGTCGTATAAACAAAAAAAAAAAATAACATTATATTTTACTCATCATCATCATCAGAATCGTCTCAGCGTTAATACCAGTTGTATTCGAAGCATTTTTTTCAGTTTTGGGGTGTGGGGTCGGCTTAACACATCACACATATGTATTTAACTATATTTTGGTATTTTCCTTTATTTACATGTCTGAATTAAAAAATCAAAATCAGACGTGTAATGTCTGATTACTTATGAAAGTACTGTTGTGTACCTCGATATAAGCAAAGAAATGACAGCTAGGGCGTGAGCATTTCAGTGATTTGGAAAAAATCTAACGAGATTAAAAAACCCACCTTCCTTCCTAGACGCAATCAAGTTACAGGCATAAAATGGCCGTCTCCTTGAAAAAATTCAACTGTGCGGCCACTTTTTAAAAAGGCGAGTTTTGTACGAAGCACCGGTGGCGGCGTGGTTCGATGTAATTTAATTTCATGAGTGGCCTACCAAGCCTCGTACGCTGAATCGTAATAAGCAAACTTCGGAACAAGTTTGATAAGCTTTCGGGGCAATTACCAAGATTAAATAGCTGCCGGTAAGGGCTTACTTAATGTAAACGTTGTACGTTTTAATGTTATAGTAAGGTTTTTGAGTTTTATTGAGAGTTGTTGAAGTGGGCCTTTTGTGGATCATAAGAGGCAAGACTCATGTTGGATAACAATAAAATTGGGATTTCCTAAGTATACAAATCTACCTACACAAAAATATCGATACTGATTTGCCTAGATTCTACTAACCTTGTAAGTACGTTGTCATCTCATGTAGTAAAAGCAGTATTTTAACCAGAAATTCTTCAAAAATATGCGGTAAAGGAGCAACAGAGTACTATGGCGTCTATTCAAATAAAAACCAAGAATTTTCAAGCTCGAATTACCTTAAACACACAAACAAAGGCAAGTACACAGGTACTGATAGTCAAAATGTCCCCTAGGTAGCCAATTAGTGTGGCTCCCGTCCTAACGAGCTGTCAAACTTTTTGTACGCGCACCCTTTGTTTGTCGCAAACTGGCCAATAATGGCGATACTCGCGTATTTTCACTTTTAGACGTGAAAATATTGAAAATGTTAGCAGGTTTTATAGTGCATTATTGAAGCGTTTAAAGATGGCATTTCTTTGGTGAGGTTTAAAAAAATAATATGGAGTTTTCGGATAAACATGCATATATGAACCTCGGTAAACGACAAGCAAGTTAAGCAAAATATGAGAAGATGAAAATTAAACTCAAATGGATACAGATAGATAATAAAAGAAAAATGCTCTCATTTTATGTTATAGTAATTTTATTGCTATACATGCTAAACTTAAGTGGCAGTGGGCAGGGCACATTGCTCGTAGAACCGATGGCCGATGGGGCAGTAAGGTTCTGGTGTGGCGGCCACGTACTGGAAGACGCAGCGTAGGGAGGCCCCCAACAAGGTGGACCGATGACCTGGTGAAGGTCGCGGGAAGCCAATGGATGCGGGCAGCACAAGACCGGTCAGCGTGGAAAGCCTTGGGGGAGGCCTTTGTCCAGCAGTGGACATCTATAGGCTAAAGAAGAAGAATTTTATTGCAGGTGCATCATATTCACAAATATTTTAAAACTGCAACCACCTTTTGAACTACTTTTAAACATATAGAATTTTAAGTTAAGCTTCGTGTGACTAAAAACGAACATTGGCTCTCTTTAGGACAAAAAGATAGTCGGCATGCCAACGAAAGAAATATCTGGCATAATAAAGTAGATTGATCGCAATATTCTAAAGCCATATTTTTATTCACAAATAATAACGCGTATTGAGAGAATTCGCCGGTTTAAACTGAAATGTTATATTCTATCAAACGTAACAAATTGAATTGCGCGGAGCCGGTCCGAGCGGGATGGGGTTTCCAAACAAATGGTGGACCAACGAACCGATGGCAACGTCAGCTTCCTTCAATATTTCTTATTTACATTTTGATTTATATGCGAAAGTATTTGCTGGAGAGTTATGGGATAAAGTCTCTATAAATTTGTGCTTAAGTGTAACGTTTAAAGTGTTTAGTTTCATTTCTTCATTGATGAAGGTACGCATTTCTGAACGAGTGTAATAGTAATAGAAAAAAAAAAACTGCACAAAGGCGGGCAAATGGGTTTATGTATAATTTTGTGACGTTTAACCGTAAAAAAATGTATGGTTGAAATGATTACTTTAATTGAAGTAACAGCCTCAGACATTAAGGGGTTTATAAATAAACTCAGTGGTAGGCCATAATATCGGCTGACGACAGAAGTTACCACCCACCAGGCAAAGTCTTGCCGCCAAGTCGTTTTCCGGCATGATGTGTGGTGAAGCCGTACGGAGGACGGGTCTGAGCAGTTGTATTGCGATGTGTGCCGGGTACGATGCGCGAAACGTTGTTGTGTCGGGAGTTTGGTCATGGAGGGTCTCCAGATCAATCTCCCTCTGGGTTAAATATTGCATCACCTCGCTCAACTGCCGTCTTCCTTCGTCACTCAATTTTTGAGGGAATGGGCTTATTAAACTAGCGCGCTTTACCATCAATGGTTTCATGACTGCTTACCATCAGGCGGGATTGGGATCAAGCACTAGTTTAGAATTATTTAAAAAATAAGAAAAAAGAAAGGCATTTTCCACCAGCCAATGTTAGGGTGAAGTAGAGAGAAGCTCAGACAAGACAGGTGCAACATATGGAATGGATAGCTCGGAAATTATTATAAAAAATAAAAATAAATACTGATATTGTACGGAAGACAGCAGGTCAAGCTATCCGAAATTGTGAAATCTTCTCAATCAACCTTGAACTTTAATGCTTTGAAATTAAAGTTGAAAATCTTATCAGGAAATCTGACAGATTGTGGTAGCTTGATGTGCTGACGTATATACAAACCAAATAGCATTTGTCAGGATAAATAAGGATCATATTTTCTTCTCTTCCATTTGAACTTAAAAAAAATAATAGTTAATTTTACATAGCTGGGTAAGTCTTCTTGTGCGAGAAGACGCAGCAGCCAAGGGTTTTTTAGCCAGGTGTCTTTCCTCTTAGCTCCACTCGCTTGCACGGACGCAAACGGGGCCCCCAGCTCCTCTCAGTGAGGAGACCGGGTTGCCCGACGGTGACCCGTCGTTTGGGTCACGTCAGCCCCCTGGAGTGGTGGCCGACCCGCCGCACGTGTGACCGCCGAAGCGGTCCCCGCGTCTGGTTTTGGTCTGCGCCGGTAAACTGGTAACCCCCATATCTGGGGGCCGTTCGCCCGATCGGCCACCTAGGAACGCGTCCAATGGCAGACCAAAAACTGCACACGGAATACTGTTCTCTGCCTACCGTAACTAGTCTATCTTAGCCACATTCATAGGATGGTCGGTCCTCAGTGGGGTGTTCAACGCCAAAAAATTTAAAACTGTTTTCCAAAATACTTACTGCAAGGAAAACAAAAACAAACGATCATTCCATAACAAAGCTAAGACGCACCAAAAATAAACGTGACCTCAATAAGAAGACGAAGTATTAAATCCGCGTTAAAGATTACAAGCTACTTTCGCTCGGCAATAAATTACTCGTTGCGACGCCTGCGCCACCGTGCGATACGCTGCGAATGGCGGCGAATTAGCGTGACGTCACTTTGAAACTTACCTAAACGATAATGACGAAATTTAAGGAATGTTCAGGCGAGGGCTTAAGGACCGAATAATATTTTTTATAGGATGATATATTGTTTTTAGCAGCGGTTGCCTAGTGGTATCGACGAGCAGCACTCGCACCCGCACTGGGTCAGCCTGCTAGATTACGGCCCACTCCCTCTCACTGTGAGGAGGCCTGTGTCCCAAAAATGGGAACGTTATAGGCTGATTATGTTATAATGTTATTGTTTTTAGGTCTCCATTTCCAAAGGGTGCCAACTATGTATAAGTCCCGTCAGTCAGTCTGTTAGCAGGCTGTAACCGTAGTAGATAGATAGAAATTTTAACCAAAAAATAAATACCTACTTATATATAATATAAAAACCACAAAAGCAATAAAAACTGTTCTTCTATGATACTATTTTAATTATTATTTTTTTCCTAATAAGAGCGCCTTCATCCACACCACTATATAAAAAAAAAAATTTTTTGCTGTACCCGATAGGGTCCATAATTGATTCTATATTTTAATATGCCAACTATTATAGGTATACAACGTGTAACAAAAAGGGTATATACATAACAAGGGCATGGCATCTTTACAGAATATCAATCGATATTGGAAGGGTTTTGTAATCCTATTTCTTTATTTTAGGAAGTTATGAGTAAAAACACCGCCTGTGATAGGCTACTACTATACTAGGCGCACATAATTATTGAAGACATTTATCGGATTTTGCCAAGTAATGTGACGTGTAACGAGTAGTTATTAACGTATGTAGTGTAGTTGATGATTTGATTTTAAGAAACACACGAAACCGGAAATTTGTTATCAATTTTTTAGTACTTTATTTTGAGTTGAAACCCTTCCCATATCGTTTGATATCATCTAAAGATGCCATGCCCTTGGTATGTATATACCCTTTATGTTGCACGTTTTATACATTATGGAATGCAATAAATTATTGAGTATTAAGTATAATGTAAATGTTCAAAGACAAAGTATTTCTATTGCTGCCTTTCTTATTAAATTCAATACGTTCAAAATAAAAGGTGGAGTCTTACAAAAAAGTGTTTTTGAAACCAATCATGTATTAGTTCGACTTAATCTTAAGCGTATACAATATGTAAAGAAAACCCCGTCCGACCCAAAAGGATAATAAATGTTAGGTATACAGATGACCAAATAAAATATGAAATTTTACATAATCATCATAGTGACAATACTAATGAATTTTGAAATAATCATTTTTTTCCGGGAATTAATTCCAACTTCCCCAAAATTTGGTATTTTTTTAGAAAGTGATAACACCATTTGTGACGGAGCGAATAGCGATGCGACCACGTGCCGCCTGCCCCGCCCCCCTTCACCCGCGCATGTATCCCTAACGTGTTGTCTACCGCACATGTATTAAGTTACCTCGCTTTTTTTAAATAATATTTATTTTTTTAGGGGGTTTTTTTTAAGTTTAGCCCGGCTTTGTAGGCATAATTAGAATCAGTTATTGATACCCAACAATACCTTCACGGATCGGACAGGGTTTTCTTTACATATTGTATATTTAGAAATTACAAAAACATGAGATATGATCAACGTTATTCAACCACGTTCGTCGTCGTTCGTTTGTAGCGGCAACGTTATGAACGCTTATAAGCTACATAAGTATTGAAAATACTACCCAGCTTACAGATTTTTATACTTACTTCAAACTAAATTGACGATACGGTTGATGCAGTGGCTGATCAATCGACTGCTGCGCTGCAGGTCGTAGGTTCGATTGCCGTACGGAACAAATATTACACCGCCAAATATTACACGGCCTAGAGGTAGGCATACAAATATTGGTTCCGTACGATTGTTCCAGGTTTGGCTATTTGTGTATGTATGTACATATTTATTGTATTCTCTATGTAAATAGTACACTGTATGTTTATTGTATACTCTGTGTAAATAGTACACTGTAGACTACCTACACTATTTCTCTCTCCTTCCTCTTAGTATTCCATCCAAAGGTTGTTGTCCATTGTGTCACCCTTTGTAAAATCTTTATATTTATGTTCTGTATGGTGTGCAGAAAAAAATTCTATTCTATGCGAGTTTTTAAACTCACCCACGATACAGGAGTGATTTCTAATGTGGGGCAACTTTTTTTTTTTTTAAAAAAAGGAAGAATAGAAAGAGAAACTATAAAAGAAATGACGATCAAAAAACTCATCATTTCATCTTCACATCCAACTCGGAGCCATAAACGTTCCACTTTAAATAAAAAGCGTCCCTCGCATAAACCGCCACAGAACTAAAACATTTATTCCCGATTGGTATTGACAAATTAAATCGTTATTAATTTGCAAGCGTTCAGCGTAAACCAGCCGCGCCTTGAATTCATAAACATTGTCAAATATGCGTCTGTCGTCTCGTCTGATTTAATTGTTTAATCATTTACACGCGGGGTGAGGAATCATTGAGCGATGTCCGATAGAGGGTCAAATTGCAAAAACAGGACTTTTCTAATAATTCATGGTTTATCAGTCCAATAATTCAACAGTCGAATGAATTTTCCAAAACCCTAAGTAGACTACTAGACTAGCAGTTTTAGTTTCCTATCATATAAATGACTTCTTTCACAGGGATCCCTTATTCCTCATTGTCTTGCATTTCGCCCTCAAAATTTGTTAAAAAAACTTCATCTCTAGGGCTCTGTATACAATTATTAAATAATCAAATACTTGGTCGGTTTCTTATTCGTCAAGGTTCCCCGTCTCCTTAGCATTATTACTGATGTAGATGTAGTCATTATGATTGACGTCACTACGTCTAACGACCCCTTCACCCAACAACAATCATATCACCCGCCCAATTCCCAGAACGAAAATTATTCGTACAATCCTTGAGGCCCAAAATCACAGAATATGCATAATTTAGATTTTCACAGCGTAATCTAGTACGTACAAAGCAAAACAGTGTGTAATGATGAAAGTTACACTGGTTCGTCACAATTGTCAGCCGCTACGAATATTTGCATACAGCCCGCGGGACTTGGGGCGGTTAGATAGTTTGCACTTAACTACTTTCATTTACAACTCATGTGTGTTTCTCAGACTTGCTAATTTTTGGGTGTTTGTTGGAATATGCTTTGAGTTTATGCTTTTGAATGTTAAATCGAAGAGAGATTTGAAGATTAGAGATGCGATTATAATTCACAGGAATACCCTTCGATCTTTTGTCACGCAAAAATATATTTCGGGCCCTTATAACTTTTTTTCCATATTTACTACACTTTCCTATCATCATCATTATCAGCCTATAATGATACCACTATTGGGACACAAGACTCCTTTCAGTGAGAGGAAGTGGGCCTTAATCTACCACGCGAGGCCAGTGCGGGTTGCTAGATGTCACATGTTTTAAATCCTTTTTTTTTGTTCTAGGATATGCTGGTTTCATAAAAGAAGTGGTTATGAAAACACTTTCCTACATATCGAACGTTTTCTAGCAAATCCGCAAACCTACTGTAACCTGAGTGTATGAACAAGCTCTTTATACATTTCGAATTTGAGGTACTGTATTTAATTTACTACTGTTTACTGTAAAACTGTAGACTGAGCAGATATTCCCAGATACTCGTCTGGGTGGGGTGCCGAAATCCTGATGGCAAAACCTGCCACCCTCTTGGAAATTGTTAATATACACAGATCGATGTCTCAAAAGATCTCAGCTGCAAATAATGCAGTGAGAACTTAAAGATACAAAATACGGGATTATGTTAATTTTAAGCTACTTTACCATTCAAATCCTATCTCGGGGTGTCTGGATTCGGCTCTCAGAATTCGTGAATTTCGTACCTGTTGGTTTACTCTTATGAAGAATACTGTTGAGTATCGAGTGTTTACTTTGCTTAATATATACAGAATTACTAACGAAGTAATGTTTCAATTGGCATGCAAAACTGCCTAGATTACTTCCAATTCAACTGGGTAGCTTAGAATAGAAACGAAAGTACATACGTCATCAATATAACGTAATTATTGTAACAATGTCGTTTTGGGCCACTGCATTTTAATCATAAATTTCTGCGATCACTCCTGCCATCGTAATTCAAACAATGACTAAACGTTTTAAACCAATCTAAAAAATAACCCGTACCGTAACTAAAGATATTAAAAAATAAATAAAAAAACTTATTTGGTGACCCTTTAATTTTTTCACATGGGTTTCTCGTTGACCCGTGCGAGGGGCGCTATACTTAGGGTCCGGTTCTATGGTCACCCCGGCGTCACCCAGTCACTGGTAGTTATACGCGTCACTTCACACATTACAAGGGTTGGTGATTGGCCACGTTTCTCTAGACCTTCGTTATTTTATTTAGTTATTAACTTTTGTTCGGTGATCTCGTCACGGTGCTTTTTGATCTTTGTCGCTTGACTCGTTTTGGGTGTGAAATTAACGTTGATGTAAGGCAATTTTGTGAGGTTTTGTTTTGAAAATTGGTCAAGTTGCTTACAAGCCTGAGTACCTAATATTTATGAATTTCTTTATCAACGTTTACCAGGTATTATTAGTTATCAAAAATATTTTCTCCTTTTTTTGTACTTCGAAAATGTTCTATTGTTTTACTGATATCATTTTCAGGATTGTAAAAATATAACTTGTTTTAAAAGGTGTCTACAACTTAAAGGTTAGATAAAATTCCTTACTTCAGTAGAAAAGGTGTGCTATTTAAAGGTTTGTAAAACGGTATAATAATGTCAGAGCTTAAAAAAAGCTTTATGCTTAGCTGTTCGGCTTTGGCAAACTTATAAATTATGAATCCATGCTTTATTTATTAATCGAAGGCTTTCTCAATAAGGGTGCTTAAAAGGAGTACCCTTCCAAATAAAGTTTATTTTAGAATGCTTTAATAAAGAAAACGCAACGTACCTATTGAAACAAGCTTTTTAAATCGTTTCTTTAACTATCTTCGTTCAATCGAGTGGAACGACTCAGTTATCAATTCCCTATATCGAGAGATGAGTTTCCATAATGATGGCAATAGGGAACTCGTCGTGTATCTCCGTTTATGTGGTGGTGCAAGTTGTAAGAGAAGATGTGATACTGTGGCGGTAACTATAAACCAACGCTTGACCGTAATCCCGCCTGATGGTAAGCAGTGATGCGATCGTTGATGGTAAAGCGCGCTAGTTTATTAAGAGCCTATTCACTCTAGCCTTGAAGACACTCAAATTGTAGTGTGACGGAAACACCGTCGCTGGCAAACTGTTCCAGTATCTCGATGTACGCGGTATAAAAGAGGAAGCGAAACGCTTCGTCCGGATCGTAGTGGTATTAACAACGTAAGGGTGGAAACTCGCCGTACGACGAGTTGAACGGAGATGGGGGAATTAAATCATGCAATTCCCTTGCACACTCACCAGAATGCATCCTATAGAAGACCGAAAGGCTAGCTACTCTACGCCTGTGCTCCAGGTTTTGGAGACCTACAACGCTACATGCGAACAACGCGCCATACTGAGGTGAATGCAATTCCTGCATCTCGCAAGCAGAATTTACTGTGCAACTAGCACTATACAAGTTCACGACATCAACTGGTGGGCAAGTGCCCGCCAGACAACACCAGTCTGGACCGAGGATTCTCCCTTTACCTACTCCTCCTTTCCTCTCCTCCTTTTTGTTTCCTCATACCTCCACAATTCAATGAAAAAAAACTATTGCAAGATTGACAATATCTCTTTTTTTTTTGTCGGGATGGGTAATCTTCAAATGAGATCTCCCGCTCTGGGCGGAGCGGAAGTAAAAGTCTGACACGCAGACTTTTACTGACTAAAACCCACACGTGTTTCTTCACTTGCCTGCGCGACGGCCAGGGCCACGGTTTCTTGTTTAACCAACCCTCACCCTTGACTCAGGAGGCATCGGTCTTCGTGGACCCCGTCACGATGTGCTGACATTTCTTTGAGGCGCGCGTGAAACACAACGCGCCGTCGACTCGGGCCTGGTCCTAACCGGGCGGCGAGCTGCCAACTGCTCACCGCCCGCAAGCCCGCGCCTGCGGTGGCTGGGAGTTCGGGATGTAGGAATGTTTTAAGACACATATTTTAGCAATCTAAAGTCTAATTTGTATTTTGAAAGTCTGATATTCATCCTGCAGTCTAATTGTGAAACACTCTATTATTATTAATTGGAATCATTCTTAAGCCAATCGCTAATCCATTGCTCCAGATGTTTAGAAAGTCTGTCTCCTTAACAACGTAAATAATGCAATGAATGTTGTTGAACTGTCAAAATGAAACCCATTGCTACTGATAGTATGTTACGCAATTACCCCGCTGATCAAGTTTCTGTACCTCTAATAGTTACCCTGTTCTAGATCGACCTTCTCATTGAGTCACCCAGTAGCAGAATGTTGACAGTGGCGCCAATTCTGTTGTCCACATTGATACCCAACTTTCATACAATCCTGTTGAAATCCTCACTAAGAGGCGCAAACACACAGTCTGTACATCTAAGTCGTTTAAAACTAGCTTCAGTCGTAGATTCTTTTGTTTCCTGGGAGATTATCTTTACAACAAAGCCAATAAAGCCATTTCTATCTACTCTTTATCCTTTTTCAATTGTAAAACAAAAGTCAAAAATTGGCTTCAATCTCACGATTATGATGCCACTGAGAGACTCTTGGAAGTGATCTCATAATAAACAACTCGACACGTCCTACCCACCCACACACACACACACACACTCATTTCACACACGCACACACACTTCACAAATAGACTTCACAACCACAGCCATACTCACACATCCACACCCACACTCAAACATCGACACGAACATACCCTAGTTTGCTGTCTAATCTTTTAAATTACATAATTATTTATTTTGTGTTTTCATTTTTGCATTTTTTTGTCAATTTT
Organism: Sesamia nonagrioides; assembly: GCA_017933935.1. NCBI lineage: Eukaryota > Metazoa > Arthropoda > Insecta > Lepidoptera > Noctuidae > Sesamia > Sesamia nonagrioides. The sequence goes on from JADWQK010002267.1 coordinate 184,576, forward strand.
CTTTCATCCCTTAATCTTTGTCATCTGTTAGTATAACTTTGTATTAGTTGTGACACGACCGTGTAGTCAGGAGGCCTGGAGACCTGTAACACAGGTTGTCCTAGTACAGGCTCCAGTTTCCACTACATCGTTATATCTTGTATACTTAATTTTGTGTTAAACTTATGTATAATTGTGTGGTGGAAAAAATAAACGTTTATTATTATTATTATTATATAATATTAAACTAAGGTAGATATGTCACTAGTGCATTGAACTTGAAGCGTATAAAAGATTATAATTCTAATCTCTTGCCTTAGTCACTCTCGATACACTCGTAAAAACAAACGACAAACACTAACAGCGCAAATGACAAACACTCGCCATCTTTTTCTTCTCTATGCAATCTAAAGGATTGCGCCCCATCTCACTCACACTGTACCAACGTGTGAAATGTATGCAGAATAAAAAAGTTGCATGTGTGTGCTGCTGCTCCGATCGGCACATTTATTTCGGTTAATTTGTTAGAGCATATCATATCTGTTTAATATTATATCAATGGTTGTTCACAAACTAAACTAATTTTAAGTTAAGTGCATCTTTTTCTTTCCATTTCTATAAGAAAAGGACAGAAGATAAAATGTCAGTTTGGACCTGTCAAATTATTGCGCAACTGACGTAAACTGGCGTATTTTAGTCGCCATGTTTATAATCGTGTCTAAACTGTCTATGGAGTATCTTAATTAGACAGGATTAAATTAAAATGTTATCATCTATCCTTTTCTTAACGAAATGGAAAGAAGAACTTAAAATTAGTTTAATTTGTGAATAACAGAATCGGCGCCATTATTGTCTTTGAAGGCTTATTTTGAAAATATGAAACAGAGCAAAATTTTTATCCACCTTGGACCACATGCAGTCTTAAGCCAGTCATTTGGCCGTAATAATCGTCCAGTGTGCACGTGAAAGAAAGAGGCGAGGCGTCCACTCTTTATTATCTTCATTCGCGTGTAATTGGACAAGACACGTTCACGACAGTTAGCCAGTGTGTAGCAGGGAAGGTTCAAACGGATGTAAACTTTTGAGGGTTTAGAGATATATTCTATAGAATAGAATACTCTTTATTATGTACACCATATAGATTACAGAACATAAATATTAAGATTTTACACAATGGGCGTAATGTTACAAAAGATGAAAATGTTTAAGATAGGGTTTCTAGGGGTGTGCGGGCGTGATGAGTCAAAGGAACAAAATATTGTAATTAGCCAGGCAGTTGAGATAATAGCTTGCTGAGTCGCAAAGTGAGGTAAATTTAAAATCTATAATTAACTAGCTGACCCGGCGAACTTCGTTCCGCCTTAAAGGCAATATCACATGACTACTTTTTAAATTAGGATAATTTTAAATAAATAAATATTATTATTCAATGATTCTTTATTTGGGAACACAATCCTGGCGATTCTCCGGAAATCTTTAATGTGCTATAATACTCGCAAACAGCATCCATTGGCCCAATGCGAACGCCATTGCGCTATATTATATGCGTATTGAAACGCTGCCCGATTCAAATCAGTATTTGATGAATTTCTTCTTGTGTTTCGTAAATTATCTAGCGCTTGATCTCTGAGGTTTGCTCGACGATTTCGCATTGCCAACCGAGCCATATCACGGGCTGCCTCCCTTTGCTCTGGTGAGTGAAAAGCGCGAAGTCGAGCCATACTAAGGCTGCGCCTTCAAGTGCAATTTCTTGCTCTTCTTCAGTTTTTTTTGATGGACTATGGCCCGGACCAGGGTCGGACGCGAGAGATCGCCGCTGGTCGCCACCACGAGAACACGGCTGTGCTCTATTCAAGCCGGGCAGACCTCCACCTTATGCTCCACCGTGTCCTCAGGGCGATGCACACAGTGGTCACCCTGGCGTTTCCTCCCGCCTTATACGGAACAGGAACCTCCCGAAACAGCCGTGTCCGGTGAGGACCTACGTCAGTCGGAAGGCGAGGACGCCGTGGCGCCTCTCTAGCTACTCCTCAAAGAGAGGACTTACCGCCGCTATTGTGGCGTTCTCTGTGCTGGATTGCGACAATCACACTTTCCATGTCGCCATGAGATCCCACCGGAGCTCTTTCCCCTGTACTGCGATTTTATGGATTGGATATGGACACAATTTAATGGATGTTATTATACATATAAACGTTTCTTTTTAATTACTCTATCTATTAAAAGAAACCTCATCAAAATTTGTTTCCTAGTTTTAAAGATTTAATCATACAAAGTGACATAGGGAAAGAGAAAGTAATTTTGTTTTATAGTATGTAGTGAAGTGGTAAATAGCACAGCAATACAATATTAGAAATTTTGAAGTTAAAGTTTGCTTTGGGGCTTTTATTAAAAAAATTAAACCGGCAGAGGGTATTTATATTCCTTGCTTTAAATGAATGCATCAACACTCAACCGGTAAGAATTTTTTTAATATGCTGAGTAGTGCAGCAGTGTGTTTGTACCATTTTTAACAAATGAACCGTTAACTTATATTTTGACTGAGTTGTTTTGTTATTCCATGTCACACGGGAACGACGGGAACAACGGGAACGAAATAAAAAGTCTCATATGTGATATGTCCTTCTCCCAGTTCTTATCTACCTCCCTACTAATTTTGAGCCATACTGGTTATGCGGTTCTTGAGTTATAAATAGAGTAACTAACTCGACTTTCATTTATATACATAGACTTCATTCAAATCGGAGCAGCCCTTTAGGAGGAATTCAGTGTCGTAGACAGGTACAGCAGATTTAGGAATATACCCATGGAAAGCATTGTCATCTACATTTGTAACAAAGATATCTCTACCTACCTCTCTCTACCCCTAGAGCTCTTGTTTCAGTCTCTTAAAGTTAAATAAAAAATCTTAAATATTTATTTATTTCTATTTATTTTTTTCTCTTTTAGTTCATAAGTACAATTTTAGTTAAATAAAAAAAATGAAAATATTTTTTTTATTTTTTCCCCTTTTAGTTCTTATGTACAATTTTCTTTTTAAGTAACTACAAAAATTAAAAAAAAAACTATAAACTTGTCTAAAACAAAAAAAAAACTTGTGATTGCCCGGGTTTGAACCGAGGAACACCAGCCATCGCGAGTAGACCATACCACTATCGCCTACGCCACAGCCGCTATGTCAAGCCGCGCGAAATTAGCGCCCATATTATGCGTGAAATATTGCGAAAGAGAAAACTCGAAAATATGCGCTTCCCCAGACATAAAACTGAGCTAGATCAATTTCTCGTCCCCGAAAACCCCCACATATTAAATTTCAGCGAAATCGTTAGGGCCGTTTCCGAGATCACATGCTTCTTCAAGCGATCAGCGCCATCTGCCGGGCTGATTTGTGAATCTAAACCATCCAGGTCACCACTCAAACGCATACAGAAAAATTCATTTAAATCGGTCAAGCCGTTTAGGAGGAGTTCAATGACATACACACGTACAGCAGAATTATATATATAAAGATAAATAAAATAATTTAGATTCAAGTATCACTATCCCATAATAGAAATAAGAAGCCTATGATCACATTACATACAGACACTTCACCACTAATCAAATGCATAACAATTTAATATACTTAATTTAATAATTCATTTTTGTCCAATTTCAATTTAAAGTCCCACCTATGGGCTCGATATTAATCAATCATTCTTGCAACAATAATTTTGTTTTTGGTTTTTCAAAGACATCTTTAACAGAATTATAATATCCGCAATTTAAAACTCATTTTGTATGCCTATTTCTATGAAAATATTGCGCTAGGTAATGTTTTTACTACAAAGAACCCCTCATCTAACTAACAAGGAAACTACAAGCAGCTTAAACTGAATTAAACATTACATTTGATTGATACAAGTACGCAAGTAAGAGCGATTCCATTACTCGCACGCAATCTAAGTTGCAAGTAGTGGGTCACAGCTTAAGTTCAAGTTAGATGGTTCCTACGTTTGATCAGATTGAAACTGTTCAAGATGCTTTTATGTTATGAGTTTAAGAAATCCTTTGTTTAGCTGACTTGCAATCCTGGTTTATTAAGTTTGGGAGTGAATTTCAATTAATTTTGAAATAGTTCCTTCAAGGATTCGTATAATATTACTGCAAATATACACCTACATTTATGTGACCAGTTTTGACGAAAATGCTGCCTACAAAAATAGCCGTAGATGTAGTAAAGGTATTTATATATAGGATACAAACAGACGGGATGTTTGTATAATACCTTTACTACATCTAGCAGCAAGCCAGTTTTTTTTTAATATTAGTGTTTGACCGTTACGCGCTAGTTTATTAAGAGCCTCTTGATGGGCGTACCCAGCTTCAGGTGCCCTAGTCTGCTATTTTTATAAATTTGTCATTCCAACGCGATTCCAATGTCATTGTGCTTTAAAAATTCGTTATCTGCTAAATTCATAACGATAGATCAATTATCTCAGTCGGCTCATAATGTATTGGTAATAGAATGACATTGCCGTATTGCCGTTATTATAAAACCCGTTAATAGAAATGAGTTTCTAAAAACCAATACTCGATTTGAACATTTATTAATATAGAGTGCAGTGGCAGTGATTGCCCACTGGAATGCCATAATGACGCCATTTTGTTAGTAGATTACGAAAATTGTCAAAATCCGTCATTATGAGATCACTGATCGACTATTCTGGTACAATTGTAATAGCAGACTAGGGCCCCTGATCTAGGGGTGGGCAAGTCCGGCCTAGAGGGAGGGACAAGTAAAATTTTTAGTGAGTAATCCTTGTGCGCTATAGTCGGACACGGTTTTTTGGCAATTGAACCGTATATTTTGTCAGTGTCTACTGCATGGTTTATTTAAAAGTTAGAGATAAGTCCTCATTTATACTTTGTTTAGTAACCCCGGGAGTTCATACCTACATGTTCTGCGAGATTTCCTTTGGGTGCTGGGAGATCAGCTGCCCCCTCCCCCCCCGGAATTCTCGGTACGCTTATGAGCCTATTCATTCAAAAAAACTCAGTGAATAGGAAAGAACACGGCAGTTGAGCGACGTGATGCAATGTTAGACCTAACAAGACGACCAACCACGCTCCGCCAGAGGGAGATTGATCTGTAGATCCCGACCAAACTCTCGACACAACAACATTTGGCATATCTTACCCGGCACACATCGCAACACAACTGCTCAGACCCGTCTTACGTACGGCTTCACCAGACATCATGCCGGAACACGACGAATCGCTTGGCGGCGAGAGTTTGTCCGGTGCTTGGTATCTTCTGCCAGCAGATGTTGTTATGGCCTACCACCGAGTTTGTTATGTTATGTTTTGTTTTGCAGAAACGAGCTGTTCGTGCAATTTATAAATTAAGTCCGAGACACTCTCTCAGAGAAAAATTTAAAGAGATTAATGTACTGACCGTGCCGTCTCAATATATTTATGAAAATCTTTTGTATGCTCATAAAAATATAAAATTGTTTAAAAAATACAGTGATGTCCATGATATAAATACTAGGAACAGGCACAAATTTATTGTACCTACAACAAGGCTCAAGAAAATAGGTGGCTCTTTCAGATGCCAATGTATACATTTTTACAATGGACTTCCAGAGGTGGTTCAAGATCTGAGCCTGAATAAATTCAAATCCTTCATTAAACGTAAGTTGTGTCAGAAAGCATTTTATAGTGTGAAGGATTATATTGAGGACAAAAAGGCTTGGGCTTGAGCTGCGTCCGATTTCTATACAATGATTGTTCTTTGATTTTTCCTCTTGTAGTTTTAATATGTAATTGTTTATGTTATTTAGTCAAAGCCTGTATTACACACTATGTAGCCAAGCATATTGTACGTTACGGAATTGTATCGCTGACAGAGGTGTTCGGCACTTGTGCAGCAGCTGCACAGGAGTTAAACTTTCCACAGATTCGGGAACACTGTTGGAGCTGCTGAACCTTGGACAAAACTATCTTAGCATTGTGTAGATTCAATTTCTTAGTATTGTATAATTGCATGGCAAACGTGTGAGCACAATGTACGAATGTGCTGTAAGGCATTTATTTGTTGGGTTAGTCTTTTTATTGACTTAATTGTGCTCTGGCTGTTGAGAGTATGTCATGCTCACTCAAATGTCTCGCTGATGGTGGCGTGTGTTTTGGGTCATTGGGTTCCCTTCGATATGGTTGAGCTGAATGATGCTGATCCATACGTCATGTTCGTGAACGGACGCCGTCGGAGGGGACTGGTCATCTCTTAGCTGCCACGGCGTATTTTAATTTCTGAATTGATTTTTGTATGTTTTCCATAATGGACGCTCTCAGCGTACAATATATTTCTGCATCGTTCTCACGCGGTTGATTTCAACATGAATGATGTAATCAAATATTTGTAATAATAGCTTAAAAATTTAAAAGAGTGTCCATGGAGTTTCTTGCCCGTTCTTCTCCATAGGTACCTACTCTTTGGAATGGGCGACTAGCTTCATCTTATTGACTGACCGACCTTCTGACAATTCAAAAGTGCCTGTAACTGGTTTATTTGAAATAAATGATTTGATTTGATTTGATTTGATTTGATTATGTATCATTTACAGAATAATAATGTAGAAGAGGGACTTTATAAAGTTCAAGGTATCAGTTCTCGTTACTGTATTTATTTACACTTTAGTTTAAAGAGTATTACAATAACAAAAGAGTGCTATGTTACAAGTTTTTTTAATCTTTAACGAGGGGGATAAAGCTGCGTGAGATTCGAAGGGTCGGCGTGAAGTTTTTTAAATTAATCTTGTTTGATAATAATTATGTTTTACTTTCGGTTGATTAGTTGAAGAATAGATATTACACGTATATATTTATAGGATAAATAAGATATAGGTTTTAAAAATTTGAACACAAATTTTGGACGACGGGATATTTTTTTCCACATCGATTTTGTCTTCGGTGAGTATGTCTGTTTCTGACGGCAATAGAGCTTACGAGCGTCCTCTTATGTAGGCTAAGGAACACAAATTATAAACTTGTAACCACCCGTGTGGTACCGGGCTTAGAATAGTACCAACCCATATGGGTTGGTATCGATTTTGTCTTCGGTGAGTATGTCTGTTTCTGACGGCAATAGAGCTTACGAGCGTCCTCTTATGTAGGCTAAGGAACACAAATTATAAACTTGTAACAACCCATATGGGTTGGTACTATTCTAAGCCCGGTACCACACGGTTTTAGTCGCTCTTACGACACCCACAGGAGGATATCCTCCTGTGGGTGTCGTAAGAGCGACTAGGGGAACTCTCACCAGGGAAGCGGGCAGCAGCGCTTCTCCTGTGGTATACCAAATTACTGCGATCCCCAACTCGCCCGTCAAGCGTGGGGATTATGGAAAACCCCCCAAAGGAATGAAAGCCTTGGTGGAGGCCTTTGTCCAGCAGTGAACCTCTATAGACTGAAAAAGAAGAAGAACCACCTCGATAATGTAAGATTCTTTTACATCGAGGTTAACAATAATAATAATTTATTTTTATTCAAAGACAACAATGGTCCAATGACAGCCTCCGTGGCGTAGCGGTAGCGGACGCGGCTGCTGCGCAAGGTGGCGCGGGTTCGATCCCCGCACAGTGCAAGTATTTGTATGCATGAATATGAATATTTGCACTGGTCTGGTCGTGCCTCGGAAAGCACGTTAAGCCGTTGGTCCCGGTTGCCATACGAACATCTAGTGGCAGTCGTTACGGGTAGTTGGAGCCCTCAAAAGTCCAACAATTGGTCTAACTGCAATGCTTCGATGTCGCCTTCGGGTTGTGGAGGTCAGACGGCAGTCGCTTCACGGAAAATGTCGAAGTTTAGCCATATCAGCAGTTGGACTGGTAAAGCGGACCCCAGACTTCAAAGCTGAAAAGGCTTCGGATGCGACTGGGATTAACGCTGGGATGATGATGATGACAACAATGGTCCAATGGTTAGTAACTTATCTACTAAGGGTTAGTAACACTTAAAAACTAATTATGCCTGCCGCACAAGCAATGCTAACCAGCGCCTAAGCACCGGCGCATCGTACTTGTTGGCCATGGCTTGTAGGATGCTGTTAGCGCTGGTCCTAGTTCTACCTAGCAACGAGGCCGCTTTTTTCCTCATGATGGCATGAAAATCATCCACCCGCGCCAAAGCGAACATGCCGGACGCACTGCAGTACCTAGGTAATCCTAACAGCACCCTAAAACCATTATTATATTGCACACGCATGGCATCTAGAGCCTTCCGCGTACAGTTAACCCACAGACCGCCCGTGTAGAATGATTGACAAAAAGCTTTGAACAAAGTCAAATGTTATGTGTGTTAATGTCTCCTTTATATATATTTTTTAAAGTTAAAACATTTGAATATCGGAGTACCCGATAGGAACTGACACAACAACACAAAGGGACGCAGAACTTGAATGGCCTGATGATTGACATTACCATGATCAACGGCTGCTATAAGTGAGCACATAAACTGGTATAATGAATGTAGCGGTGCTATCCCGCCGTAGTTAACGACCGCAAACAGTATATGAATCGACGGGACGCAATCAGCTACATTTTGTTTGATTTGCAACACATCTCGTTAACACCGCCGCCAATATTGCCAGTTAAATAATCACTATCATTGTTACGATCCATGTAAAAGTGCTTGTTATGTGTCGTAGTTTATTATGGAATCATATATGAGGTACTTTACGACCCTCACAATGAAACAACTCAAATTTAACTCAATCAAGAGTTTTGCAACAACGTCAGATTAATTTTTGTATTCGGGCTGATGAATGAAGAATAGGAACGTTTCTTGGTTAAAAAAAAAAAAACTATTCTATTTAGTCCGTCATTCAGATTATAGAAAAATATTGCATACGTATATTTTGTTTTAACAAATCAATAAAAAATGAAAAATATAAAAGGCATCAAAGACCATCCATCATCAGCACCAGGCACCATGTAGCAAGACGTGACGTCACATGAGTTTTCAACGCACTGTATCGTCTTCATTTTTTGTATATATGAATAAAGAAAAAATACGTATGTAGTTTTTTTTGGAAATCTGACTGACGGACCAATTAGTTTTTTTTTTGTCAACTACCCTATTAAGGATGGAATTTTATATTGATTATAAGGATATTCTAAATGAAGGACGCTATGCAGTTATTATTCGTGAAGAACGAGTACAATAATTAGGGTTTCACTCAATTTAGTGATACCAGCGCGGGTATAATTGAGATATCACAACTGAAAGTAAAAAAGCTTTCATTTCGTCGAGTGAGGATGGGTAGGTATACTAATCCGGGTCGTTTCTCTACCAACCATTTTGACTGGCTAATTCGGCACTATTTGAGAGGACTATTCTCATATTCCTCGTGTTGACCCAAAAAGAGGCATACGAAATATTAGAGATACGACAAGCAAAAACTCTATTCATCACATGCAAAAATCAAGACACACAATCAAACCAGGAGAGCTTAAAACGTCAAACAAAAGGCATGGTCGACACTGCGCAAAAGTTAACAGTATTAACTTGTTACTCAGTTATTCAGCTGAACTACCGTGAGCGAACGAACCCATATAAATGAAGTGAAATCGAATGAACCAATGTGTTATTGTCAACGGTTTATTGTTTGAATTATGTTCAAGCTGTTAAACTGTCTCGGTGTGAATAGAATGCTTAGCTTTGTTGTGTAAGTTGATTTGTGTATGGTATGGGATATTTTTATGATTCTACCTTCCAATCTAACGATGTAGAACTGGTGCACTTGAAGACTAACCGTCATCTCGTCAGTTGAAACCTTAAAAAACACTTAGAGTACCTAGGAACTACTGGTCCGAATTGAAAAATTATTCTTGCATTAGATAGCCCATTAATCTAGGAAGGCTTTAGGCTATATAACATCACGCTACGACCAATAGGAGCGGAGCATAACTAACTCCACGCGAACGAAGTCGTTGGCGCCGGCTAGTTATCTATAAGACGGACTAACCTTACTCTCTTGGACCGTTAACGTGGTACTGACGAAGAGCTTTTTTTGTTTTGTTTGGAATGGGAAATCATCAAATGACCTCTCCCGCTCTGGGCGGAGCGGAAGGGCATGTCAGACTTTTACTGACTAAAACCCACCCGTGTTCCTTCACTTGCCTGTAAGCCAGGGCCACGGTTTCTTTTTTAGACAACCCGCAACCCTGACCCAAGTGGCATCGGTCTTCATGGACCCCGTCACGATGTGCTGACATCTCTTTGAGGCGCGTGTGAAACACAACGCACCGTCGACTCAGGTCTGGTCCTTACCAGCAAGCCCGTGCCTACGGTGGGTGATGAAGAGCCTTTGAGTGTCATTGTAGTGCTAATAGAAATCTTACCATGGATTTCCAGCCAAGATTCTACCCTAGCTTAAATCAAAGTTGTTAAATATAGCTTTTTCCTACCTTCATACAACTAACACGAACTAAGAGAAGAAAAACGATTAGTTTATCAACAGGTTAGTCCGATTACACCTTTATAAAGGGTCGCAGGAAGAAAGAACACACATTACCGTAATAAAAGTTACTCTTCCACAAAACTATAGTTCACAATTACTCGTGCACCTATGGGAAGGTATTCCTCCATTCCACAAAAGATACCCACTTCATGAGTGGTTGGATCTGAACACAAACATTCAACTATGCAGACGGTCCCGTCTAGATGCACTCCATTTAATTAATGCCGATTTACTAGTTAGCAGTTGTTAAGCGAATGTGTGAGGTTGCTGCGAACTGGGCCGGTGCGATGCTTTCTGTGAAGATGCGAATTAATTTGTTGCAAGCTTCGGTTGGATATTGAAAAATAAGGAATGGTATGAGTTTTTACCTAATTTAATAGTACTGTTTTAATTGATTTTATAAGATAATGTTATCTCTCCCTACATTATTTATCTGTCCTTCCCCTTAGTATTCCATCCAAAGGTTGTCTGTAAAAGATCGCTCTTAGTGACAAGATTGCCCTTTGTGTCACCCAGTGTAAAATCTTCATGTTTATGTTCTGTAATTTATATGGTGTATATAATGAAAGAGTATTCTCTTATATTTAATACATTTATTTACGCGTTTTCCGCACAGCCTCTGTGGCGTGGCGGTAGCGAACGCGGCCGCTGCGCAAGGAGGCGCGGGGTCGATCCCCGCACAGTGCAAATATTTGTATGCATGAATATGAATATTTGCACTGGTCTGGTCGTGCCTCGGAAAGCACGTTAAACCGGTGGTCCCGGTTGTCATACGAACATCTAATGGCAGTCGTTCCGGGTTGGTGGAGCCCTCAAAAGTCCAACAATTGGTCTAGCTGCAATGCTTCGATATCGCCTTCGGGTTGTGGAGGTCAAACGGCAGTCGCTTCACGGAAAATATCAAAGTTTAGCCAAAATCAGCAGTTAGACTGGTAAAGCGGACCCCAGACTCCAAAGCTGAAAAGCTTCGGAAGCGACTGGGATAAACGCTGAGATGATGATGATGATTTACGCGTTTTCCGCGTTATACTGCAGAAACATATTAGGATTATTTAGTATCGATAATTTAGCGTTTTATTATTAGAAAAACGTTACTAAAATTACTTAAATAGTAATCTTAAGTTTGTTATTCAATTTTTTGGTGCAGATAGCACCAAAAAATTGAATAGCTAACTAGTAATATTTTACTAAGAACTTACACTTGCAACATTTTTTTTTGTTTACAAAAAATATAATATAAATTTAGCGTTCATTTCCAGATATGCCTTTTCCTTCGTGTGATTATTTCTTCACTTCCAGGTATACTTAAAACGGCGAAGAAACCGGCTTGTCACAGAATTAATAATTCTAAGATATGTGACATCTCCCAACTTATACTGGGTCTGGTTGGTTGATTAAGACCCAATCCCAACAGAGAGTTGCCTCTGTCCCAGCATTGGGAACTGTATAGGCTGATGGTACCCATCCTTCACTTCCAGAGCTCGAACGTAGTTGTGTTGTCACACGCATATTTAAGGTGTAACGTTACACTTCAGTGTGCACGGTGGCTCATAGTTTATCGACTTGTTCGTAGGTAATCTAATAAAGTCGATGCGCTCGCGTGACCCGTGTGAAGACGGCCGGGTTACATATGTACATGCCTTCCGACAATGGTTATAGAAGAGAATAATAACAATTTTAAAAGTCTATCTACTAACCCACACTGGCTCAGGCGCTTTTGCCATATCTATTATTAGAATTAATTGTAACAGCACATACCTACTTAGGACCCATTAACTTAATCAAAATTTACACCGTGGTGCTTGGCAATCTGGGGTTCTCCCAGTTGCAATAATGTCCCTTTGGGCCTAGTTCTGTTCTGTCTCCTGCTTGTTATGGAGGGAAGTGGAAAAAATATATTTTTTTCTTACTCCTCCGCTATTATTTTCTGATTAATTTCCGTGCGGGACCCAAGACAGTTGAATCGTTTCTCCGGGACTCGTCGAGCTTCATTGCTCGGTGTTTTTCTGGCGGTCTCCACTGTTACTTCTGGCTTTCAGGAGTTGCAGTGGGTGGGAAAGGTGTGGCGGGTTTTGTCCCAAAAAAAAAACCCACACTGGGCCCATAAGGGGGATTAATGCCTACCCTTACGTTGCACCAGTAAGAAACTTACTTTTAGGCTAGTTATGTTTGTACCAATTTTTGGAATATTATAAAAAATATGCTATGTTTCTAAAGCTGCACCAGCGTACCGGCCTGCGAACGGTTCTGGGCTTCTCACATACAGCAGATTCCTGGGGCCTTAACACGGTTAAGTTTGAGATTTGTTTTAGATAATATGTAAGAAAGATATTTATTCAGCACAGGTTAGAGGACAGAATAGTAGACCTATCAGACTTAGATAAATAAAGATAGCTTATATAATATATTCTAAAATATTTAAGCCCTTTCATTTCCCAACAAATAAGAGCAATATTTTGCTGAGCTGTTTATCCGAAGGTACAATGGGATAAAACTTTCTAATCTCCAGGCTGCAAACAAGATTCGATTAAATGTTGAAAACTCGCCAGTTACATAGTTAGGTATTGTTTGACTTTAGAGCTTCAACTGCGTGTTTCAATTGCTTTTAGTAGCGGGGTATTAGCACATGAATATTAATTAACAACAATTAACCACTATTAAAAACCATTATTAAAAATAATGCAATAGCCACATAAAATAAAATAATTTTTCTGTACTCGTTTTCCATCTGTCTTGGTATGGTTATGTTATGAGGTAGAAATCGCGCAAGATTATGATCCTGCACTGCCTTTCTTTATATTAATAACGCCCGCAAAACGTCCTTTTTTCTGAGTAGTTTTTATATCTATACGTAGATTAAAAACAAATAAAACCGTATAAACTTAAAATGTTATTCACATTTATTTATTTGTACAGTCAAGACCAAAAGTCGAGTTACAATTTCACAAAACTATGCCCAAGCAATACTAGTTGTAGTTACGACCTTCTTCTATAATAAAGTTTGATACACATTGACAACTTACTGCCCGCTTATGATTGTTAGGTACTATTTACTAATTTCAACGTTCACAGTAAGTGTTCCAATAGCCTAGCGGTCCTCGCCTTGATAGGCATTCAAGGTGGTTCGAGTTCAAATCTAATAACTTACAAAATATTTTTGAAATGTTTATTGGTGAATTATGAACGCTGACAACCAAAATATGTAAAAATACCGATCCGCAACTTAACGATGATACTTTATTTTAAGATTTTTTCTATATTATAGTCATTATAAAAAGTTGACGGTAGATTTGAAACAAACTGAACAAAAAATATTCCACTACCTACAATAACTATTATTAACTACAATAACTCAAATAATATTACTTAGCTGTTGTTGGTTGGTGAACATATATGTAGTTACGAGTTCGTGTTATTAGTTTTACTTTTTTAATCAATATGCAGGCATATGCAGCAATATATCTCAAATATCATTTATGAAACCGGCTTTTGTGTAAGTTGTTTTTATTATTATTTGGGCAAGGTGCAAACCAATCGCTTGTTGCAAGTATGTAATGAAATTGTTATTGTTTTAGAGAAATACTGTAAGTCAAAGTCAAGAGGTTGGAAGACGAAGGTGGCTTATGTGTCGAGACAAGTGGAACGATACAACAATATTTACCGTTGAATAAACTTTTAAATCATGCGAAGAAGGGAGGTTGCATTTGTGGTTTAAAAATAAACTGGCGAGACCGGTGGACACTTATCGAGCTAAACAAAAACAAAAAAAAAAAAAACAATTTATAACAATCACAGTGCAGAAGTGTCCTACAGAGTGTTTTAAATAAAATTATATATCCTAATAACGGACTCTAAACCAACTCGTAAAGTAATTTAGCTAAGTGACAGTAATATGTTCGGTTGGCTTAATGGCTAACAGATGTCGCCTTTTGCAATTTCAATACAAATTACTTTTGGTAAATTATAAAAACAATAATTTCGGAATTCGATAAGAAATAAGTTCGTTTACTTTTGAACTAAGAAAGCGCTTGAAGATTATAATCTCATGCCTTCAAACTCCGAAAAAAGGCACTGCAGGATGGTAGCGCTAGTACACCATGCTATACACGCAAAAAAATTGTAAATGTAATAAGCACTGTTTTGTGTTCTAAGTATAGATTATTTTATGATTGTAATAATATTCAGGTTAAGCTTCAATCCTCTTTTCTTTAAGGAAATGAATAATTAAGCTATAACCTCTTTAATGATAACATGTGATACTATAACTTTCATATCTAAAAACCAAAAATGTTTTTTATATTTTTTACCATAATAATATCATAAGTTTGTCAAGGATTAAGCCACTTTCCCGGAATGTAATTCCGGATCCAAGTAAATATTGTTAATGTTGGTAGTGATTATTACTACTCAATTCATTTAAAGGAAGGTAACACAACTAGTTTATTAGTTACTTGTTGAAAAATAAAAACAATCAAATTTCGATTGAAGCATTAATACATTTCGATATTTTATTTTTAGCCTCTAATGAAGGGTATGCCCAATTGAAACGGTTTTACGACTTAATATAAATTATACATATTTTTTTCCAATTCCGTAAATCCGGAGGAATGTCCATATTAATATATTTCCGATCAATGACCCCATTTCACTCTACCTATTCCGACGTATGGTTATCAGATGGTTTTGACAAAAAAATACGTTGCACCTTGTGTTGCCTTAAAGGCGTAAAATAGTAGCGGCCAATCAGGACTACCGCAATTTAGAAGTTTCAATTTTAAAGATACGATAATAATCCCTGGCGCATCTGAAAAGTTTTAAATCATTCGTCTAATAATGAAATGACGTTCATTATATTTTATCAGGTACTGAGTTGCTCCGTGTGCAGTTTCTGGCCTGCCATCGGACGCGTCCCCAGGTGGCGGATAGGGGAACGGCCCCCAGATATGAGGGTTACCGGTTTACCGGCGCGGACTAAAGCCAGACGCGGGGACCACTTCTGCGGTCACACGTGCGGCGAGTTAGCCACCAATCCAGGTGGCTGAAGTGACCCGAACTCCAGGTTACGGTCGGACAACCCGGGCTCCTCACTGAGAGGAGCTGGGGGCCCCGTTTGCATTCGTGCAAACGAGTGGGTCCAAGAGGCTCCTCGCTAAAAAACCCTTGGCTGCTGCGTCTTCTCTCACAAGAAGACGTACCCAGCCTGGCCCCGCCCTATGGAGGGCCCACTGTGGGCCCGCCTTTTAGGCGGGAATCACCGGCGGGGGATTGGTAGCTCAGGCTCTGCCGGTTTCCCATGACCCCGCGGCTAAGGCGAGGTTGTTGTGCCGCTGTGGTTTTTAGTGGGTATACCGGGAGGCTACCTCCCGGGGAGTCCGCATACCCCTTGGGGATGCGTAATTGTCATTTTCCACAGCGTCAAAAAAAAAAGTTACCGGGTTGCCACTATGCAACAGTTTATCTAAATTCTGTTATTAGTGACATGAAAGTATAAAACTAACAAACAGACAAATGTACACCACATTAATATATACGGATTGTGCGCACACATTAAATAATTCAACTTATTAAATTAATCCGTGGTAAATGTCATTAAATTAGTCCGTGCTAGTAAATGTCATTAAATTATTACTCACAGCGTATTGACACCGGTCGTCATTTACAAATGAATTCACGTACGGCTGACGAGTACTCATGGGTCATCCTATATTTACGTTTCAGAGCTGATAGAATATTATGTGTTATTTTTAGTAGACGAGCTTATGCCCGCGGCTTCGTCTCCGTGGATGACGGGAATTTATCTCGGGATGTTTAGGGTATAATACCTATGTTATGTTAGAAACTAGGAGAGCATATGACCAAATGAAAGTTATGCTAAAAATATGTAGAGGGACAACAGATGCCAGTGATCTCCTCAATGAGCTGATTCGTCTTCACGTTCCTGGTAACTATCTCCGCGGCTGCAGACAGCGCCTGCTAGCTGTGCCTACATGTCGCACGGTAGCCCGTGCGTCATCCCCTATTTCTCGCATTCTTTCCGCACTGAATAGCCTCATGGAATCTAACCCGAACTGTGATATATTCGCAGATGAATTAAAAATTTTAATGCGCGCCTGCTTAGCGTTTTGCGAAAACAAAATTTAATTAGTTCGTTTATCATGTTTTTTTTTTCATAAAGTTTTTATATACCTTTTATTTTATTTTTGTTTATATTGTCTTGTCGTATTGTCTCCAGATCAATCTCCCTCTGGCGCAGCATTGTTGGTCATGTTGTTGGGTTTAACATTGCATCACCCCGCTCAACTGCCGTCTTCCTGCCTATGCACTAAGTTTTTTTTTTTAGAGTGAATAGGCTTAATAAACTAGCACGCTTTCATCATCATCATCATCAGCCTCTACTCGTCCACTGATGGACATAGGCCTCCTTCATGGCACGCCAACAAGCTCGATCTTGAGCAGTTCTAGCACGCTTTACCATCAACGGTTACATCATTGCTTACCATCAGGCGGGATTGTGGTCAAACACCAGTTCATAATTATTGAAAACAAAACTGTTTTTTCATTAAAATAGACTCCTCAATTTAGTTTATTTGTATGTCTTAGAAGCAAAACTTCAAAGACATGTAACATCTACCAACCCGCACTGGGCCCCCGTGGTAGATTATGGCCCACTCCCTTTCACCGAAAGGAGGCCTTTTTTTATATATATACTAGCTTTCCGCCCGCGGCTTCGCCCGCGTGGAGTTCGGTTTTATCGCGCTTTTTAGATTTCTCAGTGTTTCTCTACTATATTATGCATTTATTATACATACAAACCTTCCTTAAGAATTACTCTATCTATTAAAAAAAACCGCGTCAAAATCCGTTGAGTAGTTTTAAAGATCTAAGCATACATACGGACATACAGCGAAAGCGACTTTGTTTTATACTATGTATTGATTATAAACTAGCGCTTGACCAAAATCCTGCCTGATGGTAAGCAGTGACGCAATCGTTGATGGTAAAGCGCACTAGTTTATTAAGAGCCTATTCACTCTAGCCTTGAAGACACTCAAATTGTAGTCCGACGGAAACACCGCCGCTGGCAAACTATTCCAGTCCCTCGATGTACGCGGTATAAAGGAGGAGGCGAAACGCTTCGTCCGGATCGTAGTGGTGTTAAGGATGGAAACCAGCCGTACGACGGGTCGTCCGCTGGTGGAACGGAGATAGGGGAATTAAATCATGCAATTCCATCGCCTGTGTCACAGGAGTGGAAACATTATAGGCTGGTTATGATTATGATGATGTATAGATTAGGAGTTGTCTACAATTTCACTAGCGTGGATTTCTGTTAAGAACCTGTTAAATTGCCCATACATATTCAATAGCTGGTTGCATTATAATCTTTTCTTAGTGCGCCTCGACACCCGATAATCTCATCTAAATACACTGTGTGTGGCTGTATTATGCTGTTCAGGTATATATCTATCAATTAAATCACTGAAGTTATTCTCCACTAGGAATTTCTATCACTGGATGCCTCAGGGTGGTCCTCGCTGTCATGGTAGACCACGGCGAAGGTAGTGTGACGGTCTGGTAAAGCAGGTCCAACACAGCTAGGCAAAGTGGAAGGCCTTTGCCCAGTAATGGCACACTAAATTAGGCTGCGAATCAGGATTTTTCGAATGTAAAAATTACAAAACTTCGTCCACCAAAATCTCTCGCCCTTTACCATTTCCTAGTGCTTTCGCTGGGAAGAGGAGCATATAAAAAAAATATCGAAACATACGCGGGTGAAACCGCGGCGCGCAGCTAGTATCTTATATTCTTAGAACCTGGGGGTAAGGCGAGTGAAGTTTTAATATTTTATAGAGAAGATTCTAGATAGAGAATGGGAGCCAAAACATTCTCCTGGGGTAGGCCTTACTTCTGTTATCTCCATTTGCTTCTTTCTGAGTTTAAGATGACTTGGTAACATTGATTACGCAGCATCTTAGCCAGTACCCGGATATATCTAACAGTTTTATCTACAATAATATCATTACAGTTTTATCAATAATCTCTTGACTCTGACAGTATCATATACCTTTAAAAAGTATTCACCTTATAAATATGGCTCCACGACTTATTTCACCAAGTGCTCTAACACTTATTTACAAAGTGCACTACAAAAACGCTTGATGTATATAAAATGATTTTGTGGGGGATGGCGCCATGATGAGAAATGGGGAGAAACATTGACAAGATAAATGGACCAGATTTGAGATGAGATGATTAATTATCCGACGGAAGTGGGTAGCCTTGAAGAAATGTACAAGGTAAGTGAAAATGAAGGAACTTTCTGATGACTTGTTACTTAGTTAAACATGTCTATTATCTGTGTTTAATTAATTATTTAAGCTTTAACAAAGTAAAACGGTAATTATAAGAGATTATTTCCACAATTTAACCTTAAAGAGTTTTGAAGGTTTAAATCTTTTATCAAGTACTTTTATAAATTTCTTAAAGGCTGTTTCAACGCCAGATAAAGGAGGAATCAAAGAAAATAGTTACAAAATAAACAGAACTGTATGTGAGTTATTTTGTGTCAAATGTTTTAAGTTTTAACCTTATAATAAACAATCTTTCAAATACTAAAACCTTTCAAAAGGTTACTCTATACAATTCACTGAATTTTCATCATCATCATTTCAGCCGAAAGCCGTTCATTGGTGGACATAGGCTTTCTCAAGGATCTTCACGACGACCGGTCCTGCGCCTTCAGCCTCCAGTGATTTCCCTAGACCTTCACCAGGTCGTCGGTCCACAATGTCGGGGCTTACCCACGTGCGTGGTCGCCACTCGAGAACCCGTCGTCTCCATCGGGCAGCGGTCCTACGGGCATTGTGCCCGATCCACAGCCACTTAAGTGTTGCAATTATTCGGGCCAAGTCGGCTACTGTCGTTCTTCTGCGGATCTCCTCTATTCTGATTTGATCACGCAGTGAAACCTTAAGCATAGCCCTCTCCATTGCTCTTTGAGTGACCTTGAGCCTTCTTATAAGGCCCATTGTTAGCGACCTCGTTTTAGTTCCATATGCCATTACTGTCAACAAACACTGGTCGAAGACTTTTGTCTTGAGAAACTACGGTATTTCGGACGAGAAGATTCTACGTAGCTTCCCGAAAGCAGCCCAGCCGAAGTTGGACCTTCCTAATTGGATAATTTGTCCCAGGTACCTATACGTAACTGTCATCAACTTCGAGAATAGTCTCCAATCTTTATAGGAATTTTATATATTAATTATTACCTATTTATTATAGCTAATAGGTATAAAGTTACCTGCGTTTTTCATTTTTTAAAGTATTTTTTAGCGTAGGCCTACTGAAATACAACATGGTTAAAGTGTGGCAGACAGGGACCGGTTGATGCATTTACGGGATGATAGAAAGAGATGCACATAGAGAACGCAATCCGTCTACATTGTACGAGCGAATGCACCGGCTGTGTACGGTTAACAGATAAAATAGTGCAAATATTAAATATTTAGAAAAGAATAGAAAACTTTTTATTATTTTCACCATATAGAATACAGAAACATAAATATAAAGATTTTACAAAGGGTGACACAATGGGCGGTCTTATCGCTAAGAGCGATCTTTTACAGACAACCTTATTTTTATGTTCTGTTATCGAATTAGTTACTGAAATTAACTTTCATAGTCTTATAAAATGTCATCTGTTATTAATTCGTTAATTACTTTATAACGAGCTTTTACTTTATTACTTACTTTATATTTAAGAAAATTCTGCAAACCTAAAAATAATTTAAATTGTAAGGCGTTTCGATTACGTAGACAAATAAAGTACTTAGGGAATCAAATGCCATATAATATTACTATTATTAAAAAAAAAAAACAAAATAAGTTACAATGTTTTTCAATTTTTTATGATTTAGAGTTTTCGTTAATGTTCAGTGCGACAATGTTGATAAACATCTGTTACAAGATATTCATTGCAATATTTCCCTAAATAGTGAAGCGCGATGCACCTTGCCTTGCTGTCTGTACCAGCCTACACGTGTGGCGCAAACGAGCCGGCCTT
The DNA here is from genome assembly GCA_017933935.1 of Sesamia nonagrioides. Lineage (NCBI taxonomy): Eukaryota > Metazoa > Arthropoda > Insecta > Lepidoptera > Noctuidae > Sesamia > Sesamia nonagrioides. Next base: position 205,125 of record JADWQK010002267.1, read on the forward strand.
ATAATGAATAGCCGTCGCCTGCCACCATATTTCAGCGAATTAACAAATGACCCGCTGTCATTGTACGCGCGGCGCACAATTTTTCTGCGCACCGTACCTAACGGCTTGATGTAGGTGCGGTTGGCGGTACTGTTACGTTCACGTTGCTGCTGTTGGTACCGCCGAATTAATGTTAGGTTTATAGTGTATACGATGTCTGGTAAGGATTGTTATGAGTGATATTGGGCTTGTGATTAGTCAGGAACTTGGACATTTCCGTAGATTTTGGTGACTGAACATGGTCATTGTGGTCTCAGAGATGATTTTGCTTGACAGCAAAGCATTGTGGATGTTCAAATGATTGTAGTTACAGTAAATGCTCAAAACTCCAGTGGCATAACTAAGGACTATATTGCGATGAACTGAGCGGGCGCGCAGCTAGTCCGTATGCGTGTGCGTTTATGAGTGATGTCTTAAGATTTTACAGATAACATATACTAATTAATTGTCTTCTTACTATGCGAATAATATTATATTTGGGTTGAATTTAGAAGCGACCTGTCATTGCATAATAATATTAATGTTCTAATATTCACGTAATGTATCATGTGCTGTTAGTTGTTTGGGCTAAGCAATGAGTTCAAGATCAACGAAGTGTGCGTTCAAATATTAATTATAATGTGTGGCTGGTAAATATAAAAAGAAAAAATACGTATCTAGTATTTTTTGGAAATCTGTCTGACGGACTAATTAGTTTTTTTTTAGTCAAATACCCTATTATTGTTATCCACTTATCGGTATTCAGCAGAGCTTATGAACAAGTTTTTTTTTTTTAAGTAAACGCTGAACGTATTGAGGTTAGCTTAAACGTCCAATTTCCTATGCGAAAAGACGACAAAAAGAATTTGAAGAAGAATTAAATATTTACGGATATATTAATGTGTATTACTAAATATTAATGGTATCATTAATTATTAAAATCAAAATATCCAAATAAACAAAAGTTGTAAACAAAATTTTAATAATTCCGTGCGAAAGGTACTTATTCGTTCCTGTTTATGCCTTTCGCTGCGCTGACGACTAGCAAGGCTATCTTCTTTAAATCTGTTCATCCAGCGACTTAAGTACTTATTCGTTTAAAACAAAAAAAAAACCGCGATATTAGACAGCTATGACAAAATACTAAAGTGACTTAATATTGAAATAGTACAGAAATATTTATTTAATAAAGTATTAAATTAATTAATAAAATTCTGCATTTAATATACAAAATGTAAAGAAAACCCCGTCCGACCCAAAAGGATAATAAAAGTTAGGTATACACATGACCAAATAAATATGAAATTTTACATAATCATCATAGTAATTATAACTACTAATGAATTTTGAAATAATCTATTTTTTGCCCCAAAATTTGGTATTTTTTTAAAAGTGGCAACACCATTTTGGGTAGTATTATTATGAGTGATGCGACCACGTGCAGCGTGCCCTGCCCCCCCTCGCCCGCGCATGTATTGCCTACCGCATATGTATTAAGTTTATCCCGGCTTTGTAGGCATTAGTAGAATCAGTTATCGATACCTAAGAATACCTTCACGGATCGGATAAGGTTTTCTTTACATATTGTATATTAAATAAAATATTATATTTTAGACCCTTCATTTGAACTTACGGTTCACTGATTCAGGTATCTGCAGGTGCCTGTAACCGCTAGGTCGTCTTGATTCAGCTATCTGCAGATGCCTGTAACCGCTAGATCGTCTTGATTCCTAACCTAACGCTAAAATGTTGAACTCCAATCACTTTTTCACGATAATGATACATGTGTATATTTCCCTAGAAGGCCGTAAGTCAAATTAAACGCGAAACAATTGCCTATGGACTTTTCGTTGACACTGTAAATTAAACATAATGTTTAATATACAATGTTAGCCAAGTTTTAAGATATTTCTTCTAAGATAAAAAAAAGGAATTTATTTAATACTAGCTGCTGCCCGCGGCTTCGCACGCGTGGACTACAAGTAATATCACAGCGGGATAAAAATTAGAGTACTTAAGTTGTATTATATTTTATTTTTTATGGTAGTAAAATATAACAGAAAATATTATCTAGCTAGTACTACTATTTATAACTATAATGGCTCTTTATAAACAATATTCGATGTGGTCTGGTTTGGAACGTAAACAAATAGTTTGTTTGGTTGACTCACACGGGAGAAAGCCACATAGAGCTGGCCGTGTGAGAAACAGCCGACGCTGAGATCTACGCCGGCAACACGCAGCGTCTGGCCTTGGGCTTTGTTTATGGTCATAGCGTAACATAAGCTCACTGGGAACTGTACGCGTTTGAAATTGAAAGGGTAATTATTGGGAATCAGTGGAATTTGTGGTATAAAGACTCTTTGACCGGCGCCACATCCCGACAAAATCTCCGCTTCTATAATGTTACGCTGCAGAGAAATAACTTTCAGTCTTGTCCCGTTGCATAATTTTTGGGGACTTAGATTTCTTAACAAAATAATTGGGACGCCAATTTTTAAAGTAATGTTGTGAGCTGGAAGTCCGGGAGCGCTCAGAGAATTAAGAAATTCAACGGGATAATTGGTAGCGTCACCTTGCTCCATTACTCTATTGATAGAAGTATACTCTACTACTTCTCCTTCAACATGGTTGAGTATATCCAAGTTGATTCTTACTGCTTGGTCATTTCGCGGAGTCAAAATTTCTCTTTCGCAAAGCCATAAGTTCTTATGACTTGTTATTTGATTTGCTTCACCATATACGGAGGAGATAAGTTCTTCAATTGAATTAACAGTGTGGCAGAGATTTTCAGATAATACAATTTCCCCTTCTTCTTCCGGATATGTTCCTTCGCCAATTTTCAGCAACAAATCAGAAAATTCCTGAGCGTTTGTGTTACCTCCTGTTCGCGTCCTCATGTTCACCGTCAAGTGCATCCTTGTGATGTGTCGCCAAAGACTTGAACTCTTTAAGCATGCTCTTAACTCGTCGGCTTTTGTTCCTCGTGGTACTACTGGCAGCGTTTGTCTAAAATCCCCACAAAACAGCATCGTTACGCCACCCATAGGTTGGTCATTTTGACGGATATCTCTGAGAGTTCTATCAACTGCTTCTACAGCTTTTCGGTGTGCCATGGTGCACTCGTCCCAGATAATTAAACAGCAATCGCGTAAAACTTTCGCTTTATCACTGCTTCTAGAGATACCACATACAGGATGATCACTTATGTCCAAATCTATGGGGATTTTAAACATTGTATGAGCAGTTTTACCGCCGGGTAGCAAAGTGGCTGCTATTCCAGACGACGCTACAGCAACAGCTATTTTGGCTTGTGCTCGTAATTGTGCCAATATTATTTTAGTGAGAAAGGTTTTTCCCGTCCCACCAGGTGCATCTAGAAATATAATTTCTCCTGTAGCATTCTCAGCACTGTGACATACTGGGTCAAATATAGTGCGCTGTTCTTCAGTAAGACTGTGGACTCCGGTTCGTAACGTTTCAGCTAATTCAGTTGGATCATAATTTATTTCTGCAGCGTATTCTCTATTAATACGTTCCCCTTCTATGGTCGGCGCTGGCAAACCATACTGAGGGAGAGAATCACCACCCATAGATGTAACTAAATCTTGTACAGCTACTAAGCATTGATTGATAGCAATATCTCGTAATCTGTGGTTAAGGTCACCGTCAATATTTTGCCTTATATTCCTAAAAAAGTCTTCCCCTAGTCTATCTTGATATTTTTGCCACAATTGCTCAGCATTTGAAACACCACAAAATACCAGTAATACAGCAAATAAATGACGCAAGCGGTGTGGACAATCACTGATGCATGCACCGGCTAGGGCGTCATCCCAATGCTGGTCATCTTCGAGTAAATTTCGGGCTCGGCAAGCATCTCGATAGGTAGGATATTGGACACCATTGACCGTTCGAAGGTCGGCAAATGAAGTAGGCCCCCGCACTGTATGCAAAAGCAGGCGCATATAGAAGCACTCTGCATTATTTGGGTGGACCGTGTACACTCTACCTATGGCGTGTTCTTTATATATACCGGGAATACCATCTACAGCTCTGCCACGCCTTCTTCTGTTGAAAACGCCTTGTTGCTTATTATAGGTGTAATACGACGGAACTTCCTCGTACAGTAGAGTTTTGGCGAATTCGTCGATTTCACAAAGCCGAAAGAATGCCAGCAAAGTAGTTTGTCTTGCCGTTTCTAACCGTTCTGCAACATTATCAGGGTTGAAATATATTCTTTGTCCCCCCTCGAGATGAATATCTAGATGTGTCACTGGTGGCGATCTTTCATGAATTGGAAAACTCAAAATGCGCCATACCGCCTCGGAAGAGCTAATATATCTGCCTGCCTGAAATCTAGTTATTTCGTCATTTTCAATATGTCTCAAAGCAAACGTGGCCTGGTCACTGCCTTTATTTACATATTTGCATATATATTTAATAGATTTAACGCTATTGCACATTTCTACATTGATATGTCCTTGAAACGTTTTGCTGAGTACGGGTGAATAGGGCACGACCCATCTATTATCGATAACTACTTCATGTCCCTTTGATCTTATTGTAGCTGTAAACCCACCATGCTCGGGTGACCGTCGGCGGTAAGATGGATAGCCGTCTTCACCCGTTATCGTGTGCTCTGTCAGTGCTTTAGGATATCTCTTAGAACAGCGACCGTCTTTCATGCACGGAGAGTTTCTATTCATTGCCCCGCACGGTCCGTACACCATGTGTGTTTTTATGATGTCATACAATACAGGATCCTGGTTACGATCCGGAAATTCAGCATTTATCAATTTGTCGACATCGTTAGGACGAATTTTCTCCTCTAGCCATAGCAAAATATGTGCGTGAGGCAAACCACGCTTTTGCCATTCTACGCTATACACATAGCACAGAGCTGATCCAAATACATTTTGTTTAGTGAGCAGGTTTATCATCAACTTGAGCTTTAAATGGAAAACCCTTGCTATTATGTCATGACGATCATACGACTCTTGATTTTCAAAGAGTTCCTCTGTTATTTCTGTCCATTTTGGATTCGTCGTGAATGTAATAAAAAGGTCAGGTCGGCCATATTTTCGGACATAACAGAACGCGTCCTGCGTACGTTCGTGCATGTAACGGGTCCCGCCTGTAAAACTGGATGGGAGAATTACTAATCGCCCCAGATTTTCAGTACCACTGTCGTTTTGCATAGCATCTCTTAGGTGCACATACTCTTCAGCACGTAAGCGTCTTTGGTTAGTGCGTATATATACTAAGCGTTCTGTCTCAATTTTAGCGTACATATCTACAATGAATTGGCTGAACAGCCCACGAAATCTTTGCAAGTGAGCAAAGCGGTTTTGTCGTATTTGCAGCAGGTAAGCGTAGAATTGTTGTGCTGAAATTTTTTTGTTAAGTTAGGTAATCTCGTTATAGGGTTAACTTGATGCAATCCAAAGTTGTATCCGTCTTCCCCGTGACAATAAATCAAGGGGTATTGTAATGCATCGTAAGACCGATGGGTTTCACAAATACGGTGCAGGTGGTCGTCTCGAGTACGTAGCACGATATCACGCCGCTCGCATTCTTGGTCCACTTAAACAGCTGCAACTTCATTTGCGACAGGGGCATTGTATCTACCTGGATGTCCATCAATGGGTCGTTTGTCTGCGCTTATAACAAATTTAAAATCATCGTTTTGCCCTTGCGGAACAGACTCCAATGCAGCTTTAAAACTATGCATATACGGGTTGATTTCATGCAGCAAATTTTGAAGCAGGCAAATCAAATTATTGTTAAGTTGTGGAAAAATTTGGTTTCTTATATTTGCCTGTTCATTATAATCAGATATGAAATATATTTGAAGAAACTTGGGTTCGATTTCAGGCAGTAAAGAACCTATTAGGTGGTAAACCTGCCCCTGAACCTTAAAGGTGGGCATAAATGGCCCTTCCGTTATTTTCTTTGCACCAAACGATGTCATCTGGAATGCATTATTATATGAACGAATATTTTCCAAGAAGTGTTTAGATTGTGGATGATCTCCATTTAGCAGCGCTTTTAAAAGTTCTGGCGGCTCTAGAAACAATGAAATATGTACTTTTCCACTCGCACAACACATTCCGCTGGTTTCTTTTTGCCATCTGAGAGCTTCACAAAATCACATTTTAAAATCATTCCACCCACAAATGAAAATGAAGCATAATCAATTCTGGGTGAGTATGTAAACCCACTTTTTTTTTCTGTCCAGGGGTATTGTTCGTCAGAATCAAGGTCAAACTCTTCAGATGAAACCGACCTTCTGTTGAGTAAGTGTCGAAGTCGATCGGACTCCAAGCGTGCTTGACGTTGTTCTTCTGATTCATGCTGTCTTATTTCATGTATTCTCTCTCTTTCTCTTAGTAACGAATCCTCACGATCCTGGCGCATAAGCTCATAGTTTTCCCTGGCCAATTCTAATCGTTGCTGGTGTTGATCATCCCTTTCTAAAGCACTAATAATATTTTGATGATATCGAGCGTTACTTAAGCGTTCCTCACGTTGGGTAAAAGTTTGTGAGGCATAAGATAATGTATGGCGCTCGCGATCAGCTGTTAGACGTACCTCTCGTTCTTGACTCGTTTCTGAGACTCGCGGTTGTTAGTCGTTGCTCTCTTTCTACGTTGGTTTCCAGCGACCGAGAAGCAGACGTGCGGGTGCGTTGTGAGCTTAAGCGGGACTCTCTTTCCGTAAACGTCTCTGAGACTCGCGACAACGTATGACGTTCACGATCGGCTGTTAGTCGTAGCTCTCTTTCTATAATGGTTTCCTGCGACCGAAAAGCAGACGTGCGTGTGCATTGTGAGCTTAAGCGGGACTCTCTTTGAATAAACGTCTCTGAGACTCTAGATAAAGAATGGCGTTGCCGATCAGCTGTTAGTCGGGCTTCACGCTGAGAAGGATTTTCCATAGCGCGAGCAGTAGCCTGGCGGTGTCGAGTCGCAGTAAGTCTTGCCTCATGATCATCGTTACTTTCTTGGGATCTAAACAGCCTAGATCTTTTAGCTTCTCTCGAGTACTGAGAAAGATTTGACCTTTTTCTAGGCATTGTGAAGAAACAAACCGTGAAAGTATTCGCCGATAGAAATATATATTCTTTTGAAAATGCACTTTGTGGTTATTTACGAAATAATCGGAATTATCACAGAATGACTTTCAAATATAAACAGATAGGTAACGTAGTTACAAAAACAATGCCTTTCGACGCTAGATAGCGCTGCATGTTAAACTTTTTTTACTCGACGCTAGATGACGCCATGGACTCTTCCGTGATTTTGTGATTTTCAACAATGGTTTTTTAACCGTCCCACGGGAACCCTTTAATAGTCCGAAATAAAAATTATCTAAGATGTTGACCAGGGATATTAGGTATTACCATGCAAAATTTCATTCAAATCCGTTCAGCCGTTTCGAAGATTAGCCCGTGCAAACAGACAAACAGACAAACAGACAGAGAAATAAGAAATTGTAAAAAAAATATTTTTTGTATTTTCCTTTTATTTACATCACCCTGACTTCGTTTTAAGCATTTTTTTCATTTGTACAGACATTCGACCTCTACGATTTTATTATATGTATAGATAGCATGTACAACATTATAGAATTGAATCCCAAGATATACAATATGTAAAGAAAACCCTATCCGACCCAAAAGGATAATAAAAGTTAGGTAAACACTTGACCAAATATAATATAAAATTTTACATAATAATCATAGTAACAATACTAATGAATTTTGAAATAATCCTTTTTTCCGGGGAATAAATTCCAATTTCCCCGAAATTTGGTAATTTTTAAAAAAGTGACAACACCGGTATTATTATAAGCGAATAGCGACGCGACCACGTCACAGGTGCCGCGTGCCCTGCCCCCCGCCGCCTGCGGAATGGGGATGCTTACCGCACATGCATTAAGTTACCTCTTTTTGCGAAATAATATTTATTGTTTTAGGGGGATTTTTTTTTAAGTTTTGCCTGTCTTTGTGGGCATTATTAGAATCAGTTATCGATACCTAACAATACCTTCACGGATCGGACAGGGTTTTCTTTACATATTGTAGATACAGAGAAATTTACAAACAAAAATGTTTAAAGCGTTTCGCCTCGTCTTTTATACCGCCTACATCGATGGACTGGAAAAATTTGCCAACATTGGTGTTTCAGTCTGACTACATTTTAAGCGTGCTTTACCATCAACGATTGCATCACTGCTTACCATCTGGCGCGATTGCCGTCAAGCACTCGTTCATAATTATAAAAAAGAGCTAGCCTAATTAGACTAAAGCAAAAAAAAAAACACAGTTTAAAAATCTGAATTACCCATTAACCCATTTGCCAATTAATCGCAATCTGTGAATTGCACACTAATTTACTCAAACTCCACTTTAGCTACCACTACGATGGAGGTAAAAAGTTCTCAAATCTTCCAGCTAATATTTAACAGTTGACACCTGAAGTTTATTCCGTTTTTCGATCCAGACAAAGCCGATTTCCCACTGGTTGGAATCCGGTCGCATCCCAGTACTTCGAGCTTTTCCCGTCGGATTAGGGCCGAGGAGCTTTGGTCGAAACCTATTACTGATTTATAGACAACGGTTTTATGATCAGTTGGTTCATTGGCTTAAAATGGTTATGGATAGCAATGTGTGACATATAGAAGGTAAAGCTGAGAAGAACAAATATTATGACCTAGGCTCTGTGTGGGTCAATGGAAATGCTTAAGGGGATAGATACCCTCGAGCGGCCAAAAACGCTCATATTTCAAAGTTTATTCCTCCAGAATGCCTTGATCAAAAATTTTGAAAAAAATATATTATAATCATAGATTCAAGCACAACATATTTAGTGTTTATTATTTTCTATACGGCCTATATTTACGTCAAAAGAAAAATATTTCTACACGGCGTTTTTTTAAATCGATATTTCTCTTAAAGCGCTTAGACTTTTTTAAATATTCTTACTCGCAGTAACGTGTATCTGTAAGAACTATAGAATCATAGTTCTATTTTAAAATTGATGAAATATTTAATAAGAAAAGTAATAAAAATGAGTGTCCGTACGAGTTTCCGCCTTGCGAGGTTCAGAGGGGCCCTATGCGGGACGCGGGCGCGGGTCGGCCGGCAGTCTCGCGCCAGCGCTCGTGAGAGGAGGCTGTGTCACTTTTTGCTCCGTGCACCCTTGGATACTAATGTAAAGACATGCTTCAGAAGCGTAGAAAATAATAACGACGTAGTATGATCCAGTACAAGTCTGTTTAATTAATGATCAACAGCACAGACATCAGTAGCTTTTATACACCATTGAGTTAAAACACTAACGAATAGTCACAAAACTAATAGACAACGGAAACGGAAATTATCAGTTATTGAATAAAATTAAGAAGTTAATAGTAACGCTAGTAATTGTCAATAATTGTGTACAGATATTTGGATTAACCTAAAATATCGAAAGTTGTTTATATTTATTTATTTGAACAATGCTTGATTCAATAAATAAATATCCGATGGACGGGAAGACTAATGCTCGAGAGGAATTTATAATAAAAGTTGGCGGTAATCGGAAGTTGCATCAATAATTCTAAAATTAATAAAATAATTGCCGAAAGACCGGAAGTGTACATCCAAGTGTGATTTTAGAATAAACTAAGGTTTTAAAATCCTCCCAAGTAATTTAAAGTAATCATAATAAATTTAAATTAACATAAATAATTACGCAACTACGATCAATATAAAATAATTATGAAACTAAGTATAGCTTCATAGATGGGCAGGAAGCGCAAGCTATAACACTAAGTACTTCGAGTGCAACGAAGTATTTTTAGTGATTTTGTGTATAATTTTTGAATGTTTGCATTTATTGCCGCGCTGGGACGCTTTACGTGATTTTATATGATGCTTTATTTTGATACTAGCTTTCCGCCCGCGGCTTCGCCCGCGTGGTGTTCGATTATATCGTGCTTTTCAGATTTCCTTCAGGAACACCAAATTTTTTCGGGATAAGAAGTACCCTATCATTTAATCCGGATTTCTAACTTTACGTCTACAAAATTTTAAAGCAATCGGTCCAGTAGTTACAGTGTGAAAGCAGAACAAACAAACTCACTTTCCCATTTATAATATTAGTATGATTCGGTTATATCGCGCTTCTAGATTCCTTCGGGTTAAAGTTATTTCTAAGTAGGGCATGCAATACCGGTTTACCGGTTTTCATTTTTACCGCCTTTTCTCCTTTCGTCTTTTTTCGTAACTATAAAATTACCGGTAAAAAAATATAAAACCGGTAATTTACCGGTTTTATGTTTTGGGCAAGGTTGTTCATTTATTCACGCATACGTCAAACTTTCCATTATATGTAATGTTTGACACTTAAAAGTAGCTTTGACGTAAGCATTTGTGACGATTCGTGTCATTCATTAGTTTGTATAACTGTACTGTACAACGACTATCGAACTCATGTCAAATTTTCCAATGACTCCAGAGCTAGACGAACGTAACCAGTCTTACTAGCTTGGCAGTGCAGGATTGAATACCGTATTGGTGGGGCCAGAACACTTATCGGTAAACTAATCTGCTTCAGGGAATGTGATACTCGTCCTAGAGTGATACGCTTTGTAAGGCGGTTATTTTCAGGTACAAATACCAACCTACCTAACCAACCTAACCTGTCAGGGAGCACATCGACTTCCTGAAGCAGAAAATGTACGGTACACCCAGAATCGCACTTTCTAAAACAATGAATGGTGGGTTTATCGACCAGACCAAGGTGGCTGACACTTACCTACTGGATGACGATGCCATGTGTTCATTCTGGCGCAGTATCTGTTTGGTGCCTGTCGCTTTTTTGGATCAAATGGTTTTCAATGTTGCACGCTCGCTTGAGTCTGGTTCGCTACCTCAGTTCCTAACAACTAGAGTAACCCACCTGCTCCGTAAATCAGGTAGCACTGCGGAACCCAAAAATTATTGGCCGATCACTCGTTTACCGACCATCTTTAAAGTTCTTACATCCAATTTTAAAGTTAAAATTAACAAACATATTGACAGCAACTCATCATGTCTGCCTCTCAAAATGGATGTAGGAGCGGCTCCCGCGGTACTAAGAAGCTACTCCTTAATAACATGGCCATTACCCAACAAGTTCGTCGTTCCCAAAAGGATCTATCGACATGTTGAATAGTTTTTTTTTTTATATTGCCTTTCACGGACACCAGCTCCTCACATATGTAACAAATACTAGACTGAGTAATTGTACGGTTTTAGCTATAAACAAAACATTGTGAGGAGAAATAAATGAATAATAATTATTATTATTATATAATAAGGCCTATTATGACTTGGTGCCACATACAAGGCTCAAGCGGATGATGGAGTTCTATAAAGTTGATGCAACTCTGCACACCATCTTGATGACGTGTATGGCTAATGGAGGACGGTCCTTCGCTATCCTGGATATCGAGATATTCATAGGAATAGCGATCCGAGCCAGGTCTATTTCAGGGCGATACTTTGAGTCAACTTTGATTTTGCTTAGCCTTGAATCCTCTAAGTACACTGCTGGAGAATACACGTCTAGACTATCGGCTGAGGAGAGGTGGTCAGGTTATATCGCACTTCCTTTACATGAGTGACTTAAATTCATTGCTCCCCACAAATTTCAACTGAAGGAGCTAATGAAAATTACTGAAACTTTCAGTAGCGTTATCAGGATGGAATTTTGTGTGGATAAATGTGTGGTCATGCATGTAAAGCGAGGAGAGATTGCGGCATCCATGGGAACCCAACTCACGTTCCGTAAACCTTAGAGCACTCTCTGCATCTGAAACCTATAAATATTGGGTATGTCGAATGCTTTATACCAGTAACATTGATACCCAACGTATCAATGTTACTGGTATGAAGCAATCGTTGAAGAAACGTTTTGCATCTCATATTCATCTTCGCGTCGCTGAAAAAAGTAATAAATAGTCTTCTATTAAGCGGAAATAAGGTACGAGCCTTCAACGGTTGGATCATCCCGATTTTATATACTCTTTCAGCATACTAAAATGGACTCGGACCGAAGTCGACACCCTGGATAGGAGGGTCCGTTCGGTGCTGACTACAATTCAATTGCATCACCCACTGACATCGGTTATGAGGCTGTATTAGTTTATACCCCGCGAAAAAGAGAAAGTTGAAGCTTTTTAAATGGTAAGACCCTCCACGATCGCGAGATATGCAGTCTCAGGGAATATTTCCTAAAAACCGACGTGGGAATGCATCGAGATGTGGTCGCGGTTGACAAGGGAATCACTCCGCTCTCCTTGCCTTGGCTAAAACGAACTGGTGCAAGCCAGTATACCTACTTGACACTGAAGATCGCATTGAGGTTTAGCAAGCTACATTGAGGTTATTTCCGGGTTCTAAACGGGCTTGATGTAGATTTACCAGCATTCGTTGGCTGGCTGCGTTTTGAAAATGAAAATTGTCTAAATTAATCTAAAGGTGCTACATTTACGCTTGACTGCGCCAAAGAAAAGGTCATGGTTTTAAAAATTGTGTTTATATGCTCATTTTAAGCAATATGTAACATGTTCACTACCATTGTACCTTGTGTACTTATTTATTTTCTGCTTTAAGACTACCCAATCACATAATTAATATTTTGGAAAAAAAAATATAAATTTACCGTTTTTACCGGTTTACCGGTAAAAATATTTCAATTACCGTTTTTTTACCGGTAAAACAAAAATTACGCTAATTGTATGCCTTATTTCTAAGGCCACACCTGTTCATTCCTCCAATAAAAATTAAGAACATCTCAAAAAAAAAAAATCGTCAAATTTTTGCTAAGTACAAAACAATAATATTTTCCTTCCCTAAAAAATATATAATTGATACTTGTAATTTAATCCATATGAAACTTGATTAAATTTCCCCAATTTTTTTTTCTAGTAGATAAATTAAAACAATTTCTTTTTTTTCATTCTTTAAGTTCATTAGTCTCAGGTGTTCATTACCTAAAATTTGGTCAGCAAAATTTTTTAAACCATATGTATTCTAAATAATATGCACCTATTTTAGTCTGACCTGTGAGTTTTATTTAGATGATGGAGTTTCCGGGATTTTTTTTTAAGTCCTGGTAAGTATCAATTATACCAAAAACGCTAAATACTATATAATAACTATAAATAAAAAAGAATAAACCGGTTCCCATTTTGCATTAATCATTTTTATAAATTAATATTTGTTTTCCCTTTCTTAAATAAAAAAATTAGGGTTGTAACGGAGCTTCGCCTCCGCTTCCGTTACTGCGGAAGTTCCGCAAGAAATCGTATCTTCGCTTCCGCCTCCGCCTCCGCACAATTTTTAGCGGAGTTATAACGGAGGTTTATTTACGTTTTTATGCAATAAATAAATAGTCCGGCCGCGTTTGTAATTTTTACCAAGTATACTACTATTAATGTACGTATTTAAAATAAAATTTTTGTTTTAATTAACCATAAATTTCAATTTTTTCTATATGTACTTTCACCTCCGCCTCCGCCTCCGTTAACCTCCGCATCCGCGGAAGTGAGACTCGTCGCCTCCGCATCCGCCTCCGCCTCCGCTAACAAGCCTCTGCAACTAAAAAAAAATCCATAACGCATCAGAAAGCTAACATAATAAAAGTAATTACCTAATATGTTTTCACTTTAGGGCATGAGTTTGATACCACATGTGCTCTATATTAAGGTAAGTACTTTTTAGACAAGAATAGTATACTTTATAGACATGGTATGGCATTCTACGTTTGGTGCGAGACGTCCGCGCTCGAAGCAAGCTTAATCAAATATTAAATATGATGCAGGGTGCGCGGGGCTTTTGCCTAGCCCCGCCCAGGTCGCAAAGTCATCGTCGTTACTAATCTTAGCCAAAAACTAAGGAATA